>CAUYSK010063285.1:0-66401 GCA_963575035.1 Avahi laniger | reverse complement strand
CACCCACGGGGGCATTCAGGCCACAGCCACACAAGTGTGAGTGTACCTGTCCCCGCCTCTGCCACCACCTGCACCACTATCCACCATCACCACCATCACTATCACCATCACCATCGTCACTATCACCATCACCACCATCACCATCACCATCATCACCACCATCACCATCGCACTATCACCATCACCACCATCAACATCACCTCCACCACCATCACCACCATCAACATCACCACCACCACCATCATCACCATCACCTCCACCACCATCACCACCATCACCATCACCATCACCACCATCACCATCACCTCCACCACCATCACCACCATCACCATCACCACCACCACCATCAGCACCATCACCATCACCACCAGCACCATCAACACCAACACCACCACCACCAACACCACCATCACCAACACCACCACCATCATCACCAACACCAGCAACACCATCACCTCCACCATCATCACCACCATCACCATCATCACCATCACCATCATCACCATCACCTCCACCATCATCACCACCATCACCATCATCACTATCACCATCACCACCACCATCACCATCACCTCCACCACCATCATCACCATCACCTCCACCATCATCACCACCATCAACATCACCTCCACCATCATCACCATCACCTCCACCACCATCACTATCATCACTATCACCATCACCACCATCAACATCACCACCACCACCTCCACCACCATCACCACCATCACCATCACCATCACCATCATCACCACCATCACCATCGTCACTATCACCATCACCACCATCAACATCACCACCACCACCATCATCACCATCACCTCCACCACCATCACCATCACCATCATCACCACCATCACCTCCACCACCATCACCATCACCATCATCACTATCACCATCACCACCATCAACATCACCACCACCACCATCATCACCATCACCTCCACCACCACCGTCATCACCATCATCACCATCACCACCATCATCACTATCACCACCATCACCTCCACCATCACCACCTCAACCATGAGGACCACTGGAGCAGCCCTGTCAGGGGGACACGCCCACTGGGTGAAGAGTGGCTCCTAATGGTGGTGGGTGTGTCCGTGAAGGGCAGGCTCCTGTTTCACACTGTGGAACCTGAGGGGAATGGGGAGTCAGACCCTGCACCCCATCTCCTGCTGCTCTGAGGGGATCCTGTCCTGCTCCCTCTAGCTCTGCCAACACCATGTTTGAGATGGAGTGGCGCGGCCGGAGGGTGGCACTGAAAGCCAGCAATGGGCGCTATGTGTGCATGAAGAAGAATGGGCAGCTGGCGGCCATCAGCGATTTTGTGGGTGAGCCTCCCTGCCTGCCTGGGCAGGGGCTGGGGCTGGGTTCTCCACCCTTAGACAGTGCGGGTGGGCTGGACACGCCCCTCCCCACAGAACTGCTGCAGTCACGGCAAGAGCGGCTTGCTAGCCCAGATAATCAGTCTTCACATTAGGGGAGCAGTTAGATCCCAGAGCTTCCTTATCTCCACTGTGCATTTGCGGACCCCAGGGGTATGTGGTGTCAGGCACCTGGCCAAAGTGGCACACTGGCCAATGGCAGATCCTGGCCCCCAAGCTGGGTGCCCAAGTCCGGGGTGTGGCTCTTCCTGGGGACTCCGCCAGAGGGATCCTGGACAGGGAAGGTGGCAGACGGGCGGCCCCAGCAGCACCCTGTCCCCCCAGGCAAGGACGAGGAGTTCACCCTCAAGCTCATCAACCGGCCCATCTTGGTGCTGCGCGGCCTGGACGGCTTCGTCTGCCACCGCCGCGGCTCCAACCAGCTGGACACCAACCGCTCTGTCTATGACGTCTTCCACCTGAGCTTCAGCGACGGCGCGTACCAGATTCGAGGTGCACGGCGGGGCGGGTTGGGGGGCGCGGGTGTTTGGGGGCCGGGCCCGGCGGCAGAGAGCGCGCTCCGCCAACGCCCCGCCCGTCCCGCCTGCAGGCCGCGGTGGGTTCTGGAACACCGGCAGCCACGGCAGCGTGTGCAGCGACGGCGAGCGCGCCGAGGACTTCCTCTTAGAGTTCCGCGAGCGCGGCCGAGTGGCCATCCGGGCCCGGAGCGGCAAATACCTGCGCGGCGGCGCCTCGGGGCTGCTGCGCGCGGACGCGGACGCGCCGGCCGGGCCGCGCTCTGGGAGTACTGAGGGCGCCGGGAGGGCGCCGGGAGGGCGCCAGGCGCGACCGACCACCTGCCCTGCATTAAACCGTCTGCCACGCAGCTGTTCCTGGGCTCCAGGGCGCCGCTTGGGGGTGCGCAGGAGCCGCACGTGGGGGAGGCCACGGTCTCCCCAAGCCCCTCCCAATCCCCAGGGATTCCCACCCAGAAGGCGGCCTGCTGGGGGACAGGGCGGGCGGTCTCTAGCACCAGGGGCAGGTGGGAGTGGGGGTGGGAGACAGCCGGCCAGCCTGGAGCCCAACACGGGTCCCTGCCCTGGGGTCTGCTGCCCGTCCAGCCCTTGCACGTGGCTCACGGCCAGGGGTCAGCCGCTGGGGAAGGGGGTGCACAGCGGGCTCTGGGGAGGTGGGGCTGAGGCCAGGAAGCGGCCAGGATGCCCCCCACCCCCAGCCCACTGGTTTTAGGGACAAAGGGCCAGAGTGAGTCACATGGGCTAGGCAGGTCTCAGGCGGAGCAGACATGATGGACAGGTGGCCTCCAGTGTCCCCTGTGGGTGGCCAAGGCTGAGGCAGCAGGCAGAACCGGGGTGGCTGATGCTCATGGCCTCCAGGCTACCCCACTCAGCAGAGGATCACCCTGCAAGGCCCTTCCCATCCATGTGCTGACTTGAACCTTGGGAACCCAGGATAGTGGCTGGAGGCAGAGGTGACAGTACTCACAGGGTGGTGTGGTGGGTAACAGACCCCCCGGGGACCAGGAGTACAGGCCAGGATTGGGCAGGGAAAGGGGTTGAGGTGGGCGGACACGACGTGCAAGAGGCCGGGGGTGTCCATCAGCTGCTGTGGGGCGGGGTGAGAAGGGGCTGCTTTCACCCCACCTGGGGGCTGGGCTGAGGCACCAGGAGGCCACAGCGTCACGCCAGGCCCCGAGCTACAGCAGGTGGACGTGCCTCCAGGCCTTTGCTGGGCTCCTCCTCGGCCACCAGGCCCTGCCACCCAGGGAGGGCCTCGCACAGCCTGAGCTCCAGGCTCCTTGTGCCCAGGAGGCCAGTGCACCTGAGCCGGTGAGGGTGGGGGAGCCTGGGGCACACGCCAAAGCCAGGGCTGCTGTTGGGAGTGGGTCTCCCAGAAACAGCTTCACTCGGCTCCCTGACACTCCACGTCCCTGCTGGGTTGAGGTCACCTGTGGCCCCCTTCCTGGCCCTCAGCCAGACTTGTTGGTTACTCCACTTCACCTCCTCCCTTGGCTTTTTGGGGATACGTGTAGGCAGCTTTTCTTTCCTGGACACCACAACGTGCCTCCTTCACCTGGGACTGTTTCCCCAGGGCCGCGGTCCGGTGCCCACCGGGGCAGGGCATCTGGCCAGTGGCAGCCTGTCTTCCGCTCTTCCGGCTCCTGCATAGCCAGAGGCGACCACTTTTTAAGCAGACCAGCACTAAGGCCTGAAACAAGCTACCGCGGAGAGCGCCCTGACAGGTCAGGACAGCTGGAGCAGCCGCCTGGGCCCTGGTCAGGAGCTGTGCCATGGGGACGCTCGACTGGCTCTCAGAGCGCCGAGCAGGGCAAATTGGACCCCCGGAACCTGGAGATCTCGTGTGGTGTCTGCACTTCCCAGTGCCACACTGGTGTCCCCCCCCCCCCTTCTGGGCACCACGCTGCTCTGGGCAGAGGGGCAGACTGCGGTCCGGTGTGATGTCCCCTCTGGCTCTTGGGCTCCCGAGACCTGCTGGCATCCGGCTGCAGCCTGCGTAGGTCAGCCCCGGAGGCGACCCAGATCTGTCAGCTCTGAGATCGGGTGGCCTGCGATGGCGGGTGGGGGAGGCATCTCGGGCTGTCAAGTCCAACAGAAGCCAGCACACAGCCCTGGACACATCACCCTCCCCAAGGCAGGAAGATGCTGGCCCCGCACGTGTGGTCCTCTGCCGGCTCAGCAAGGGCCCGTGTGCTCTGGAGTCCCCCTGGGCTGGCCTGGCCACTCCATCCCCCGCCCCGCGCTGAGAGCAAGGTATGGGCACAAGCACCACACAGTGGTCGGAGCCCACGGCTCCCACTTGGGGAGGTGACAGCTGGCCCCTTGGTGCAGCTTCAGGCGAGGCCAAGGGGTGCCCAGGGAAGGCAGGCCTCCCAGCCAACACGGGACCCTACAAGGGCGCTTGGAGACTGCAGAGCAGGAAGTGGGCCTGCCCCACCCCGTCCTCCCTCTGAGAGGAAGACGAACCCTCGCTCAGCACCCCACCGGCCCCTCTCCCTCTGCGGGGGTGAAGGTGGGGAGGGGACAGGCAGGTGGCTGTGGTCCTCCCACAGACACCCAGGAGCAGCCCTTGCTGGGACTAACTGGGAGCCTCAGAGGTCACTGCTTCTCAGGAGCATCAGCCCAGTGCTGGGGGCCCCGAGTGGCACAGCGGCTCTGGTGGAAGCCCAGGAGGGTGAGGGGGGCCGCCACCTGATCCAGAGGCAAGGGGACAAAAAACCAGTCAAGGCCTGAAGTTCAACAGACAGGTTGTTTGTCACGGCAGAGAAGCACAAGTGTCACGGCTACCGTGTGTGTCGCGGGTACACTTACAGCAGGAGTGGCCCAGAGCACCAGCGGGAGGACAGGAAGACAGTCATCCCTCCCCAGACAGTGAAGGAGCAGCACCGCGAGGCGGCGGCTGGGGCGGTCTGAGCGCTGAGGACACAGCCCCGGCCAGAGGCACCTAGTTGTTGAACGTTCTGGCCACGGCCCACCGACGGCACCCGCGGGAACCCCTACGTGGTGTTTGTGCTTTGGTCACAGGGAGCCCCTCACACTCGGTGACCCCAGCGTGGGCAGCTGGGGAGGCGTGGACGACGGACGAGGGTCTGTGTGCCGGCCTGGCAGCGCTGCCCAGCAGGCATCCGGGGCCCCTGGCCTGGCAGTAGCAGCAACAGTGACAACACAGTCACAAACTGACCCTGAGCCCAGCCCCAGAAGCCGTTTCTCGCTGGCCTCCTGGGCTCAGAGTGCAGAAGGGCCCTGGGGCTTGTTGCTCTGGGTGGGAAGACACCGCACGCCGCTGTGGCAGACAGAGAGGGCAGGGAGCAGGCAGGAAGACCGCAGGGCCCAGAGCCCGCCTCACTGCTCACGGTGGAATCCACCTGGCTCTCCGCTTCCTCCAGGCACTCTGTGGGTGTCCAGTTCACCTTCCCAGGCTCCAGCCAGGCCAGCCGCTTCCCGAGTCCAGAGCGGGAAAGCAGCCTCTTGTGTTCCGGTTTCTCTCTGTAAAACCAGAGGCACCGCAGGTGTCAGAGAGGACAGGGGACTGTAGATGGGGCCTGGGGGCTGGGTAGGGGAGCCCACCTGGTCACAGCAGCACGAGGCTGGGGTTGCGCAGCTGCTTGTACACCTGGAGGAGCCTCTGGGCAGTGGCACAGGAGCTGGCTTCGTCCTCCACGCACAGCCGGTCACGCAGGGCCTGCACCTCCCGCAGCAGCATCTGCGGGGGGTGGGGGGCAGCCACTGTCAGGCCCTGAGCCTCTCCCTGAGGATGTCCCTGGGTCCCTCTGGGGGACCTGCCATGCTTGGGAGATTGCTGGTTGCTCAAGGAGGAGTACTCATCTGTGACCTTAAAACAGGGACATGCGGTATGGCCGAGGGGCATGGCCCCTTAGGTAGGAGAAGGCAGGAGACAGATGTGACCTGTCCCAGGAGTGCCCAGTGAGCACTGTGCAGGCCCCGCTGGGCTGGGCACCATCTGAGCACTGCCTCCTGAGGGGCCTGGGGCCAGGGCCACCCCCACTACCCAGGGTGGTGGTGGCGGCACAGGGTGGCAGGTGTCTCACCTCGTGGTTGGCGTGGATCTGGCGGAGATACTGCACACGGAGGTCAGGAGGGCTGGAGCCCTGGGCGGCCTGTTGCGTGACCATGGTCTGTGGGACACAGAGTGGGGACGCTGGAAAGGGTGCTCCCACAACCTGTCCCAAGGCGCCCATGTCTGGAGGCTGGCAGGGCCATGGTGTGTCCCCCACATCCCTCGGAGTAGGGTGACCCTCTGCCTTGGCCTCCCTGCCTGGTCCTCAGTTAACTCTGCGCCTGCTCCCTTGCCCTTGCTGTTTCCGTTCTGCTGTCCCCCCTTCGTCCCCTCCTTCTGGGGCAGTGGAGCACGAGCCCCCGGCCCAGCAGTACCTGGATGTGAATTTCTGCTGGGTTCTTTCCCCTCCGCTGCCTGACTCTTAACAGCTCAAAAAGCCTTCCTCGGCCAGGATCCAGACCCACCCTGCCCGCTGCTCCCTGCTGGGCTTCAGGCCTGAAGGCACCCTCGGGGCCGCCATGCCCCAGGCGGGGGCTGCGTCCACTCGGCATGGCCAGTGTGGGTGCGTGGGCAGCTCCGCTTTCTGAGGAAGCCCAGCCAGGTCCCAGGCTCTGATCTAAATTCCTGGACGGGTCTGGACAGCGAGGCCTCTGCAGGCCTTTCCGGGGAGTAAGCAAAGCCCCGCTGGGCAAAGCGGCTGAAAAGAGACCCTGCTGCCCTGACACCCTGAGGGGCAGCAGCCCGTGGGGGCCCCAGGAAGTGCTGGCTCAAGGCAGATGCTGCCTGTCTGGCAGGGCCTGAAAACCCTGGGCTGCGGTCCAGGCGGGTTGTCACGAGAACGCTCCTGCTATACGGACTGCGTCTTGAGGTGGGAGGACGTACAGGTCCGCAGCCCACGCTGAGAAATTCCCACGGAGGCGGCGGCACGAGACTCCCTGTGGCTGGCCCAAGTCCCCCACACTCCGCCTGGAAGTGCTCGCCCGGCCCCTCAGAGCGGGCCTGTGCTTGGACAGGGTCACCGGGGTAGCCTGATCCTCCAGAGAGACTGGGACACACTGCAGGGGCCGCAGCTCTGCTCTCAGCAGAGGACAGGAATGTTCCAGGGATTGGGTGGCTCATGGGCAGAGCTCCGTGATGGGCAGCACTGCCCTGGAGACCATCTGCTGGCTCCTGACTCGAGCTCGGGCTGCCTGTCCTGGTTCCACATGAGGGGGCCGCTGGAGTCGCGGCACTGCGTGATGAAGTCATCAGGGCCATGATGGGGTCATGGCTCCAAATGAGGTGGGGTCACAGCACTGTGTGACCCGACGTGCTCACTGCCACCGGCCACCTGGGCTGTCGAGTGGTACCGCATACCTGAAGGCAGCTGGCACCGCCCTCCAGTGCTGGGGCAGAGCCACTGCTCCCTGTACATCTGGGCACAGAAATCTATGGGCCACGTGGACTCAGGCAGTCCTCGGACCTGAGAGTGCCTGCTGGAGGTCCAACGGCACACCCGGAGGGTGGCATCTGCCCCCTGGGAGGGCTCCCAGCCGTGCGCGACTCGACTGCACAGCACCGCACGCGGCGGTGGAGCAGAGGGGGCTGTTCCTACAGCTCCCTGGTGGGTGGCTGCCATCCCCACAGGCCGCCGCTGCAGGGGCCCATGTGGGAACTCTGCGAGCTACCCACAACCCTCAGAGCGCCCTTCCCAGGCAAGGACACAGCGGGCGACGCACCTGCATCCGCCCGATGACAGCGTGGTGCGCTCGACACACGTCAGCCAGGGAGGAGCTCTCTACCTGTATCTCCACAACCTGGATGGGCCCCGCCGGGCACAGGTCGGTCACGGCCACCTGCAACACAGGAGGAGCCTCGCCGCCTGCCCACGGCGGCTCAGGCTGCACGGCACCTCCCACCCCGGAGCACACGAGGCCCCGCTCCCCTGCCTTGGGTCTTCCCACCCAAAGAACCAGCCGGCCCACCAACGGCAAGAAATCTGCCCTCCAGAGCCTGCTGCACAGCGGCCCAGACACCCACCCACACTGGGCCCACAGACCCCCGACAGCAGGGTCAGGGCTCTGGTGGGACAGAGGAGCTACTGGGCCCCTCTCTGAGCCAGCCAAGCGTCCCTCGGAGCTGAGACTGCCAAGCGGACAGCAAAACTGGGCGAGAGCAGGTCAAAGCCAGGAGGCCTGGATCGTTCCCCACACCCCGGACACGAGGCAGGACACGGGGCCTGGGAGCTCAGGAAGAACATCCATAGGCTGCAAGCACCACCGACTACAGAACCACCATCAGACCCCGGCACCAGGGCCCAGGGATGTCCTGACCTAGTCACGGGCCTGGCCTGAGGAGTGGGTGGTGTGGCAGAGAGGCCAAGAAACCCAGGGGAGGGGACCGAGGCTGGGCTCCAGGTGCAGACCCCAAACCCAGGCAGCCTCACCCACCAGAGACATACACGTGCCTGGCAGCCTGGGCTACTCTGCAGGAAGCTCTGTGGTGGTATGTGAGGGTCTGCGGGAGGTGACCCAGGCAGTGGGGCAGGTGTGCACGGCAGGTCTGGGGACAGGCAGTCCCCTTTCAATGGCGCCCTCTGGTGCTGTAGGGGTTAGCGGCTCAAGGGCAGGTGCCGGGTCACTCCTGGGGTACACACCCTTCCCCAGCAGCAGGTGGGAACCTGCTTTGGTAAGGGACAGGGGACCAGTGGTGGAGAGTGCCGGACAAGGAGACCAGCCTGAGGGGATTTGCTCGGGTGCAGAGGGGACCCCCACACTGGAATCCTCTGGAGAGCTCAGGAACAGACCCCAGGGCCCCACCCCCACGGTGGGCTGGTCTGGGCAGGGCCCATAATCTGACTCTTGCCAACCCAGGGACCCCACTCAGAATGCTGGCATCAAGACAGTTTCCCCAGGACTGGAGAGTGACCCCTGCTGATCCCTGCTTGCCTCACGGATGATGAGATGGACGTCAGCACCATCTGGGGCCACTCCCTGGATGGAGGACAAGGCCCGGGCCCTCACGATGTCCACAGCGGCATTCTCGGCAAGGAGCCACTGCAGGGTGGTGCAGCGCAGGGGCACCCCTGGAGGAGAGGAGCCAGCCGAGAGCTCGAGCAGATCTTGCCACGCGGGCGTCTGGATGGTCGCCCCAAAGTGCCCCCTCCAAGAGCTGCCCTCGGCCCCACCTAGGTAAGGAGCATGGCCAGCTAGCCGAGCGGAAGGAGGTCCCACAGCTGGTGGTGGGACGTCCGATTAATCAAGGGGAGGGTTAAAACCTCCCCTGGGGAGGACCTGCCAGTGCTCTCGGGCGACCCTAAGAGCAGGTGCCACACACTCCCACAGGGACGGCTGCAGCCACCCTCCCGCACAATCCCAAATCCAAACGCTCCCCAAACCCCGACCTGCAGAAGAACAGCAGCATTTGCAACCGGGACCCAATCCTGCCACAAGACCCATGGGTCACGCAACAGAAAGGGCCTCACACGCACAGTGGGAGACAAGACCAGTCGCAGGCGGGAAGGGACTGCAAGCTGCTCTCTGCACGGCTCGACAAGTCCTGCCGAACGGGCCGGCGCCCTGGGTGCTCACTTTGTGAGGACTCACCCAGCTGCTCCCCTGTGACAGGTCTACTTTCCGGTATTTAGGTTACGCTTCTATACATAGGTTTTAAAAAAACACGATTTAAAGGAAAAACGTGGCGGGAGGGCAACACGAGACCAGAGCCCAACAGTGAACAGGACGCATACACAAGCTCGTTTCCTCAGCAGAGCACCAAGGGCCCTGTGGGAAGGAGCGACCCACCCCCAGCGGCTGGGCCAGGCAGCGCCACCAACCTGAGCAGCTGTCCTCCAGCGCAGCCCTGAGCAGCTCGGCCGACACCTTGATGCAGGCTACTGATGGGGGCAGGTACGCAGCCCGCAGGGAGGCAGGTCCCACCGGTTGGCTGCCTGGCTCCCTGCCTGGCTCCCAACAAGCTCCCAGGAAGGCATCCACAGCGTCTGCAGGGCCACGCGGAGGCGGGGCCTGTGTGCAGGGCGGGGCCAGGCTGGGGAAGCGCAGGCTCTGCAGCAGGTCGACCGTGTGCCTGCTGAGGGGCAGGCAGATGCCCTCCTGCTCAGGCAGGACATTGGGCGGATTCTCATCCAAGAAGGGGTCCTCGAAAGAGTCTGAGGGGGCGAGGGCCCTGCCCACAACCTCCCTGAGGCTGTAGAAGAGCGTGCAGGACACAGTCACAGGCAGGTCGAACGTGCCGTTCTCACCAGGGCCCAGGGGCAGCGTCACCTCCCGCTGACTGCCAGGGCTGAGCTGGTCCACGGGGATGGTGTAGGTGGTGGCTGAACCGGCAGAGTCCAGGTCCAGGGCGGAGCTGCTGGTGAGCACCTGGACGCACAAAGTCCAGCCCTGGCCCAGGCAGAAGGCGCTGCGGTTCTCCAGCAGGCAGGTGGCCGTCAGCACGTCCTGCATCTGCAGGCGGCTCCAGGCTGTGGTGGTCGTGCAGGAGATGGGCTTGGGGCCCTCCCGGCTGGACAGCAGTGCGCAGCTCACGTTCATGGCCTCATTGAGGCTTGTCAGGGCCTTGTTCCGCTGGTCAACCGCTTTTTTCAGAAAAGACACTCTGCAAAGAACAGGTGTGGCACTGGGGGAGGGGAGGGGACCCCCAGCAGTGGCTGCCATATCCCAACTCTTTTGAAGCTGCCTTCAGCTGTCCGACCCAACCTTTCCTCTCGGGCCACAGGAGGGAGGAGGACAAAGATGAGGCTGGTGCTGTGCCTCGGGGAACCCAGCTAGGCCACCATGCTGTTTAGGAGCCAGGAGGTGCCTGTGATGGGGCTGGCACTGCCCCCAGCCCAGGTACCCCCAAATATCCCCAGTTAGCATCTTCTATCCTCTGCAGCCTCCACAGGAACAGTGGGAGGTAGCAGGCACTGTGGAAACGGTCCCAGCCATGGGGACCTGGAGTCTGCAGGACCCTTGCTCTTGTGACCACAGCAGCCAGGGGAGGGGTCCCGAGGAAGCCTGCACGTTCCCTCTGGACAGCCCCTGTGGCCCAGCACCAAGGGGGTTGTAGGAACAGCCTGGTGGACCCCCTGTGGAGGACAAGGCCTCTGAAGAGGGGTGTCTGACGGGGAGGGTGCGGAATCGGCTGAGGAACTATCCCATGCCCCCTACCGGGGGAGGGTGTGGGGGCACCATCTGAAAAAGGGGATCCCTTCCACCTTCCAGAGGCGGCCTATCACCAAGCAATGCGACATCCGGGGCTCTCGACCGGGAGCCAGAGGCAAAGTACCAGCTGGGCGCAGACTGTCAGCACCTGAGGTCAGCCCCTCACCTGAAGATGCTGAGACCAGAGGACAGCCCCACCCAGGATGCCACCTCCTGAGGGCCACAGCACCAGCCTCTGCCCAAGCCAGAGCCCAGCCGCTCACCTCTCGGAGACGTTGCCAATTCCAGAGAGCAATTCCTTAATTTTCTGGTCTGTGTTGGCCCTGCTCACTGCAGAAAGTTCAGGCGCCTCCGAGTTCAGGTCTAGGCTGCAAGTCATCAGGCGGCCTTTGGCAGACAGGGCCAGGAGCTCGGTGCCACCTGGTGACGGACATACATGGGGCCTGGTCAATGCTTGGCAGGGTTTCCTCAGGTTCCAGGACAAGTGTCCGAGTGAGGAAAAGGTCCCCAAGACAAAGGGTCTGTTCCCTTGTGGATGATTTGCCTGTCCCTGACCTCCAGGCTCCCATCAGCTGACACGAGCCTCCCCAACACCGGCCACACCTGTGTCCCTCTCTTCCTGTGCTGGAAAGCCTGGCTTTTCCCTTCAAGCATTTCTCTCTTGTTGAATATTTTCCATGGCAAGATTTATTAGCAAACTCAGAGCCCGTCCCAATGGGAAAATACAGTGGGGGGAGAGTGGTTCTATTCCTCTCATCCCATCAGGCAAACTTCTCTGGCTTTGTCTGGGATCAGGGCAGGTGTTTTCTAGCCTCCAAAAAACACACTAAGTTCTTGACCTGAACAGACTTGAGTTTCCCTGGATGATTTACTATGTAAGACCCGTCGAGGAGAGACGCTCTTGCACTGGGTCATGCAGATCCAGTAAGCCCTGAGTCTATGACCGGCAAAGGGCCAGACCCCTAAACCCACGCAGGATATGCACAACCAGCCACTCCGTGACACACCCCACCAAAACAAGAAGTGAGTTAACCATGAGGCTGCACCAGGTGGGGATGAGCCTGCGTCTGCCAGGTTTACAAACAGCAAGCCCATTCCCGGGAGAAAAGACAGCCGGAGGGAGGGTCCACCCCAGATTTCAGTTTTTCACGTTTGAACAACCGCTCGTACCTTCAGGAGCCCTAGACGACACAGAGAGAGTGACGACACTGCAGGCGCTCAGGCTGGCTGGGCACAGCAGAGGGGGCAGGCCTCCTGGGCCCTCCTCAGGCTGCGTGGGGTCCAAGAGTGTGCTGCCCCGAGCAAGGTCCACCATACAGAGGTCTGAGGGAGTGCTGTGGTACACGCGGCCACCCCCACCGCAAGCAGCACAGAGCACAGGGCCCGGGAGGCAGTACTCCCGCAGCTCTGGCACCAGATTCCCAGCCTTGTCCCAGCTGGCCTTGATGGCAAGCATCCGGCCATAGTGACCAACGGCCACCAGGCAGTCGGAGTGCACTTCCTCACCAGGCAGCATCTCCTCCACAGCCTCCTCAGCTTGTGGCTCTGTCCTCAAGGCCCCTATGAAGATGACAGGCTCTTCCAGGTGATGGAGGATCTTAATAAGGGCCTTTGGGTCACCGGGGGCTGACCTGGAGGTGACCAGGGCCTTCAGGACCACAGAGCAGAGCTGGCCATCAGGGAGGCCACAGAGGATCACAGGTGACTCCAGGAGGGTGGCATCAACTCCAAAGAGGAGCCCAAAGAGGGCCTCCTTCAGTGTGAAGCTCCCAGAGCCCCAGAGGTGGCTGTGGGGGGCCCTAGAGGCTGGTGGTGACATGCAGCACAGCACCGGGAGGAAGCGGGGGTCTGCAGGTTTCCCTGGGACCTCAGCCAGGGGGGCGTAGGTGGACAATTCTACCTCACCAATCTGGCCTCCCGGCTGGGGGTCCTCCCCTGGACAGGGACACTCAAACAGCTGCATCTTCCACTGGGTGGGGCCCTGCACCAGGGTGACAAGCGTGCCATCAAGCACAGTGAATGCGCACAGCGAGCCATTGGGGAGGACGCAGGCATCAGGGTCCACGGGGATCACAGAGGAAGGGAGTTCGCTGTCCTCACTGTCCCCATCGTCCTGGCTTGTAGACCTTTGAGAACAAGGGAACCGTTGGTCAGGAGTGGGCAGGATGCGACACACACATTCTTGTCATGATAACCTGGAATGGACCAGGTAGAGTCAGAGGTTAACAGAGACTGACCTTGAGGTCGCTACAGTAACTTCACAGCCCCTAGCAGGTGTCTGCCACGCCTCCTCCCACCTGCCCCCCGGACTCTACTCTGCACTGGTCCCTGGAAGACACACTTGACAAGAATTACACAGGCTTCCAAAGCACAGTTTGAACAGACAGTTCTGCTCAGCACAGAGCTGGCCAACTCTGAGGCCCAGACCATGAGGTGCACACACCACCTTTCCGTGGTGTAGCCCACGGTCCGCAGGTGTGCAGTCTGGGCTGTGCTGGGACAGGGGCCCAGCTGCTCAGTGCTCACTTCTTTCAGACCCAGGCAGTCTTTGCCAACCCCCGACTCAGGATCCAGGTGCCTTTCCTGTAGCTACAACCACAGGTTCTCCTCCCCTTTCTAGACACCCTCCTCCCAAAGCTGTACCTCAACAGATACACCAGGGTCCAAGGGGCAGAATCCTGTTCCCCCCTGCAGACTTAACCATCTGAACCCCACCTGTTAAGCGTCCTCTGCAACAATAACAGCGAAAGCCGGTTCACAACGCTGCCGGGCGAGGGGGCTCCAAATACAGCGCAGATGGCGCTCGAGGCTCCAGGGCCCACTGGCAGCCCACGACCCCCAAATGCAGTGACGGTGAGCTGCTCATCTGACCCAACCCGGGGCGAACCGAGCATGTGGGTCAAAGAGTGATGTCTGAGGAGGGCAGGGGTGGCAACAGCCACGGCGGCCTCGACCGCGCGTCGGGGCGGGCTGGGACGCGCACAGAGCACGCCCACGCCTCACCTGCTCAGGTGGTCCAGCGACAAGCAGTAAATACCCTTCCGGGCGCACAGGACGTAGAGTGCCCGGCGAGAGGCCAGGAGCTCCAGGTGCCACACTTGGCCGGGGAACCGGTACGCCGCCTGGGTGTCAGGACAGCGACATCAGGCGGATGGCGTGGGCCTTCGGCCCTTCCTTGTCCACAAGCGCGACTTCGCCCGCCCCCTCCCGTCCTGCCCCGTCCCGCCACCGTGGGCCCGGCGCTCACGGTCAGCAGCCCGCCCTCCAGGTCATACACGTAGACAAGCTCGCTCCCGGTGGACAGGAAGGCCTCCGCCTCGTGACACAGCACGCGAGGCTTGCCCGACGCCAGGCCCCCGAGCGGGCAGCAGAAGCCCGCCAGGTACTGGACCCGCGGCGCGGAGCCAGCCATCGTGAACACTGGCGGGGAGCCGATGCCCGCCCGAGGGCGCGGCTCCACACAGCCCCTTTACGGCCGCTCGCCACGCGGCGCGGCCTCCGCCGTAAAGCAGCACGGCGGGGGCGGGGGCGAGCCCGAGTTGGAGGCGGAGGCGGGGCCGGAGCCGGGGAGGGGAAGGGGGCGGGACCGGGCTGGCCCGAGTTGGAGGCGGGGGCGGGGCGGGAGCCGGGGGGCGGGGCCGGGCTGGCCCGGGTTGGAGGCGGGGGCAGGGCGGGGACTTGCCCGGGGCCGTCTCTGAGCTGGAGCCACGCTCGCTTGCGGAGGAGCCCAGTCACTGCGACAGACGAGTGGACCGGCGGTTTCGCTGGGGTCCACGTGTTCACAGCAAGACGCAGGAACGCGAGGGCTGCCCGCTCAGAGCTGCAGCGTCTGCCACCCGTGGCCGGTGCGCGGGGTCCGCCCAGACGCAGGCCTGTGGCAGCCCTTGGCGGCTGCTTGGCTCCGGCCGCCGCAGGAGTGCCCAGGCGGGCAGGGAGGCCTGGCCTTGCAGAGCCTGCTCCGGGCTGGGCGGACGCCCGCTGCCTTCGAGGCGTGTCCCCGGAGCTCCGCTCCGCAAGCTTTTATGTAAGCGCCTCGATTATCTGGAGTTTCGGAGAACAGCTGGCTCCTGCCGGAGAGGAACACACCGGAGGACGGGTGGGGGCCTCGTGGCCCCCGTGTCCAGAATATTGCCGGTTGGAGCTAGACTTAGAAGTGCGCTCCCCGCCGTGGACGAACACGTGGGGACCAGTAAGCCAATGGGATTTCTGGGTTGGGGGCAGAGGACAGCAAAGAAAATGACTGGCTGAGGCTCCCTAGGATCAGGGGGGAGAAGGGAGGGGTGGCCGCGGTGACGCCAGGGACACCCCGCCCCCTCCTGGGACCGGCTGGGTGCCAGGGCTTTGGAGAGAGACCCCGAGCTCCCCTGGAGGTGCTTGCAGTGTGGACACCTCCTCCAGGCCTGGAAACCATTCACAAATGAAATAGCAAGAGCCCCCCACCCCTGGCTTTTAAGAAGCCAACGTGGAAGCTCCAAGGCCAGACACCCTGAGGAAAAGAAGTCTAGGGGCACTGGGCTGTGAAGTGAGCTGACATCACCAAGGCCTGGCACATATACCAGAATACAGAAATCCTAACCCCACTCTGAGGCTGGGCCCGTACTAACCCCAACGCAGTGGGCAGTCAGGCACTGTCACACTGGATCTGGGTGCTGGGTCAGACGGAACCTGAGTGAGGTGTCCTCCCTGCTCCCCAGGGCTGCTCTGAAGTCCAGGCTGGAAACTCTGGCCTTGGCTCTCAGGAGGGAAGGGCCGGGCAGGTCAGGAGGACAGGCTCCCAGTGGCCTTCAGAATCAGGAAGTGAGGATGTGCTCCTCTTAAACACCGTCACTCGGAGCTCCCCCACAGGGCACAGGTATTCTCAGCTGGTCTTCTGATCACCAGCCCTAACCCTCCAAGACCGTCCCCAATCCTTGAATCACATGCTCACATACACCAGGTCCCACCCTGTCCTCCCAGGCTGTCTTCCAATACAGAGGCCAGGACTGTCCTAGAGAAAATGACCATGTGGGGGAGGAAGTGGACTTGGGAGGAGGCTGGCTGAGCGGAGCAGCCTCGGCCTGCGGGGTCACACCTTTGTCCCATGCCATTCTGCTCTGGGGGGCTGGCAGGCTCCTGGCCCCAAGCGTAGCCCAGCCCCCCGTGACGGGATTTACAATCAACAGCCACACAGGGGACCTTGGGCGCAGACCCCTGGGGTGAGTTAGACACGAGGAAAGGGCCTGGCTGTTGGGCTGTGCGCAGAGGGGGCGACACCTGGCTAAGGAGTGACGGGGAGGCAGCCCCTGTCGAGGATGTGGAAGGTGCATCATCCTAGGAGGAAGCGTGTGGGACAGCACAGCACAGCACACCACATTGGATGTGGTACCATCTCACTAAGGACAAATTGCACAGAGGGGCCTAACAAATACAGGATGAGACTCCTGTGGGGGACTCGTGCACTAGAAGCTGCAGGCAATGAGGGCTGAGTACCAAGGGGCCGAGTCTCACCCACAGCACAGCCCAGTAGGAAACACGTGCAGGGGGTGGGACCATCCAAGCAGTCCCATCTGCTGTATTTCCAGGGGTGGGGATGGGGGTCCAGCAGCCTGTCATTTCATAGAACCTGGGGGCAGGAAAGCTCCAAGGACTCTGCCTCTCATATAAGGGGGTGTTCAAGAAGGCCCTGAAATGATTAGCAAGAGCCCACTGCTGGGAGGGGAGATGGGAGAGCCACGGCCAGGGCAAGCGGTGGGTGGGGGACTGCACTGCCGTCGAAAGCAAAGCCACACTCAGGAGCGGAACCCGGGGAGTCCAGAAGCCTGTGCCCCCTTATCGCTGGGCTGTGTATGGTCTGCCTTACCCCAGGGATCCCCTTCAGACATCATTGTGGGATTCTATGTTTTTTTAGTAATTGTTCAAGGGAGCAGTGGATCACCTGGCCAAAGGACCAAGTGGTGCAGACCCACAGATGGGAAGGCTGGTGCCTGGAGACTGAGGGGCTCCTTCAGGATGCTCCCTGGCTATCACGAGGGAAGAATTCAGGCACAAGGGAAGGCAGCACATCGGCCGCCAGGCCTCACTCCTCACTGTAGATGGAGCTTCCTGGACTCTGTCCTTCCCTGGCTGCGTGGCCACGTGTACCTGTCCAGCAAAGCAGAGACCCGGGGGCAGCCACGTGGCACCCAAGGGAGGCCAGGTGTTTAAAACCGACATGCTCTTCTCGTTCTCCCAGATGTTAAGCGGGAAGAACAGGGCCAAGGAGCCTGGGCAGAGGAGCAGGTAGTGGGGTCCCTACCTGTAAATGTTGCAGACACATCTGCAAAGGACAGTGACATCTTGGGGGACAAGTTACCAAATCACCGTCCATTGAGCAGACGCCAGCCACGACCCACAATGGTTCAGTGCGCAGGACCAACACACCGGCGGCAGGACAGTTGCTTCAGGCGCTTTATTAGGTTCCACTGCAGGGCTGGTCCAAATCCAGCCAATGCAGACCTACCAGCCTAAGACAGAGCCGTTAGCCAAGCACCTGTGTCCCAGGAGCAGCCAGCTGGGAGGTGAGCTGGGGTGGGGCAAGGAGGAGAGGGAGCGAGGAGACAGTGGCAGCCACCATGTGTTCACCTGGGCAGGTGTGCACTCATCACCCTCACTGGGTCACGGTGCCAGTGGCCTGAGGTGTCCACACCAAGGGCAGGTGTGAGGATTTGAGGCAGGGCTGAGCCTGCCCCTCTGTACGAGATGAGGTGGCCAAGCCTCCCAAAGCCTGGGCAGGGCAGGGTTCACCCCCGACCCTGAATACTTAACTTTGACTCTCTTTGGACAATAAAATATAAAGTGCATTACTGAACAAAGAGTAACTCAAAACCAGAAGCAGAGAAATCACAACACTTTTTCTTTAGCTAAAAGACAAAAGAAAACATGAATTCTGTGAATGCCAGAACTTCAAAGAGAGGGGACACTGGTAGGAGAGGAAAGTAACTTGGGGGGCAGAGACAGAGCAAGTGGAGGAGCAACCAGGAGGCCACAGCAAGGTCCCCAGAACCTGTGCTTCCCAGTGCCGCCCAGGTGCAAGCAGTGTTGGCACGATAGCCTGGGAAACGCAGGGGCAAGCAGGAGCCCAGGAGCCCGGGTGCCTTCTCCATGGCTGCAGGCAGCTGGCTGCAGGGGTCTGCTTCAGCCCAGCTCCTCTCCACCCCCCCACCCCCCAGGACAGCTCTGCTTGGACAGACTGTCCCTATTGGCCCTTGGTCCCAAAAGCAGACAAACTGCCTGGGCCTTCCATTTGGTGTCCTGTGCCAAGTGGGCCTGGAGGTGCTAGCCATGGCTCTGTCACACAGGCTTGCCCCTCCCAGGGTGGAGACAGAAGTCTCCAAGCACAGTCTGTGGCTGGGCCACCCTTGCTCACAGGTGGAGGGCAGCTCCGATACGGCTGTCGTTAAGGCAAAGAGGCATGGAGATGCCCACAGCTCCCCTGGGGGAAGGGAGGGCCGTGCAGCAGCCCTCCACCAAGGAGACTCAGAGGCCACGGGTACACATGCAAGATCCCACCATAACCATGCTCTGGACTGCCTGGTTCTCACACTGCCAGTACAATATCAACTGCCGAGTGCCCTGCAGAGGTCCCAAGCGGCCAAGCCCCTAATGGCCTCACCCAGACCTGTCTTGGTGGCCGCACTGCTGTGCCAGAAGGCCGCAGTCAGGCGTGGCAGTGGGACGGAGGAACTCGAGGGGGGAAGGGACCAAAGCACCTGGTCCCAGGCAATCCAGCTCTCCCCACACCCAGGCCATGTGGAGGGGCTGCCCGCTAGGCCGGAGCCATGTTGCCCCTGCTCAGCCTGCAGTGTCTACAGCTGTCACATCAGCGGCTTGGTAGAAAAGTCTCAGGCACTGAGGTTTACTTCACGGAGAACTGACTGTGGTACCACTGTCCACACACCCGCCCTGAACACACCCTCAAGGGCTTCACTAAAGGAGGGAAGGAAACGGAAACTAGTCTCTCTCACTCCCCTTTTGTGCAGTTTTTATCTTAAAAAATAAATAAATAAAAGTCTTCCGGGCAGGAATTACTGATAACTGTTGTTATAACCAACGCAGGCTTCAAATCCCACCTGGATGTCGGGTGGAGGAGGAGAAGGGCAGGCAGCGGAGTAACCTGCAGCCCACAGGTCGAGCAGGTGTCACCTGCATGTTCCCAGGCAATGGCTGTCGGAGAGGAAAAGTGGCCTCACAGGCAGGGCCTCTGCCCCAGAGCAACAGGACACAGAGGTACCAGGAGCTCCCAACCAAACAAATGCGGAGTGGGGACAAGAACGAAAAGCATCAAAAAGGAAGGAGAAAGAAAGCTGGATGGCAGCAGCAACCCCCGTGCCCCCAACTCCAAGTGATGACTCAGATGTGCGTGGTCCTTCCACCACGGTGGGCTCTTGTCAACCGGGTTAGGCGTGCGGGGTGTTCTTGGGTGGGGGCCGCTCCGCGTTTCCAGTTTGGAGATTGCATTCGGCCTGCAGAACACCAGCTGTGGCTCCCTCTCCAGGGAAAAACGTGCTGAGAAGCTTCAGTGGGTCGGAGACCCCAGGGTAGTCAGCCCCCTGCCCCTCAGGGCTGCCCACCGTGGGCCATTACTGGGAACACGTTGCACAGTGCTCCCGGCTTCAGAGAGGGCTGGGCTGGGCCCAGTCCCACCCAGCGAGGGCTGGAGCCCTAGGTCCTGGGGAGGCTGCACATCTCACAGTGGCCCGTGCCCGGCTGGTTCATGAAGGTGCAGTGCTGACAGGCCCACATGGCAGCAGTGGCCACATGCGCAGAGCCCCCAACGGCGCCATACTCGTGGAGGCCGGGGAGCTGCACACCGACTGTGCCTGCAGGGCGGGAAGAGAAGCAAGCACTTGTCATTTCTGCAGAGATATTTGATACTTCACTCCGCCCAGGAGCTCTATGTGGGCAGGCATGGCAGAGAACGCTGCTACGGGTCACCCAGCCCACACCTGGCATGGCTACGATGGGCTCAGAGCGTGCCCTGGCCCCCACCTGCGCGCGTCTGTTTCCTCTTGCTGCTGAGGGGCATCCCTCCAGTTCTGAGCTACCATAAACAAAGCTGCCATGAGCGTCCTCGTACAATCTTTCTGTGGGACCTGTGTTTTCATTTCTCTTAGGTAAACTCCTAGGTGCAATTGCTGGACCACAGGGTAATTGTTTTTTTTTTTTTTTTTTTTGAGACAGAGTCTCACTGTGTTGCCCCGGCTAGAATGCCGTGGTGTCATCTTAGCTCACAGCAACCTCAAACTCCTGGGCTCAAGCGATCCTCCTGCCTCAGCCTCCTGAGTAGCTGGGACTACAGGCGTGCGCCACCATGCGTGGCTAATTTTTTCTATATATTTTTAGTTGTCCAATTAATTTCTCTCTATTTTTAGTAGAGACGGGGTCTCGCTCTTGCTCAGGCTGGTCTCGAACTCCTGAGCTCAAACAATCCGCCCGCGTCGGCCTCCCAGAGAGCTAGGATTACAGGCGTGAGCCACTGCGCCCGGCCTGTATCTTGAACTTTCTGAGAAACTGACAAACCATTCTTCAGAGTGGTGGCACCATCCTGCATCCCACAAGTGGGATGTGAGGGTTCTAGATGCTCCACATCCTCACTAGCACTTGATACTGTCAAGTTTTTTTCATTTTAGCCACTCTGATGAATGTGTAATAGTTTCTCATTTGTTTTAGTCTGTGGCCGGGCGCAGTGGCTCATGCCTGTAATTACTCCCAGCACTTTGGGAGAGCCGGGGAGGAGGATCACCTGAGTCCAAGAGTTTGAGATCAGCCTGGGCAACATAGTAAGGCCCTGTCTCTGTAAAAAAAAAATTAGCCAGATGTGGTGGCACCTGCAGTCCCAGCTACTGGGGAGCCTGAGACGGGAGGACTGCTTGAGCCCAGGAGTTTCAGGCTGCAGTGAGCTATGATCTCATCACTGCCCTCCAGCCTAGGTGACAGAGCAAAACCCTATCTCAAAAAAAAAAGTATGTATCTCCCGCCTGACTGATCGTAGTTGCTGTTCCTATATCTCCTTTTGTGAAATGTCTCAGTCCTTTGCCCAGTTTTTTCTTATGCTCCTTCTCTTTGATTTTCAATAGGTGAGCTCCCTGTATGTTTCTGATGAGCCTTATGCCCAGTATACGTACTGCCAACATGGTCTCTCCCTGCCTTGTCATGTTTCTTATGGTGCCCTGGGATGAGCACAAGTGTTTCATTTTGATAAAACCCAATTTACCAATTTTTTTATGACCAGTGTTTTTCTGTGTCCTACTCCAAGGTCCTGCATCCTGTGTAAAAGAGTCTTTGCCTACCCCAGGGTCCTGAAGATACTCAATGAAAAAAATGCTTTGTAGTTTCAGTTCGCCCCAGCAGGCCTGTGCCCCACCCGGAGCTGACCCGCGTGTGTGGCGTGTGCCGCAGCGTGCCCAGGGCACCAGCTGTCTCCGCACACTTTCCTGAAAGGCCGTCCTCCCCTTGGCCACTGCCCCAGTGCCTTTGTTGCCCACTCTCTCCACTCTCTGTCCGGCCCGTCGGGCTATGCGTCCTATGCCAACACCGCACCGCCTCAATCAGTGAAGCTCTGCAGTTTTGAAATCAAGCAATACAATTTCTCTAACTTTATTCTTCTTTCTCAAGATTGTCTTGGCTATTCTAGGCCCTCTACATTTCCAGATAAACTTTAGTCTTGTTAATTTTCATGGGGAAAAAAATGTCTATAGAGGATTTGATTGGGATTGCGCTGATCAATTTGGGACAAGCTAACACCTTGAAAGTCTACAGAGTTTCCCATTCTGTAAGCATGGCTTATTTCCCATGTACTTGGTTGTTCAGGCAACGTGGTAGTGTTCACACAGAGCTGCGACATACTTTCACTACACCATTCCTGGGCATCTCCTTTCTTGTGTACTTTTATAAATGCTACTCTATTATTAGTTTCCATCTCCAATCCTATGCATAATTATTGAGTATCACGAGTAGACTATCTACGTTGATAGGATTTCACAATCACGTAATAAACTTTTCTGCAAAGTGGGGGTGAACACAAGGAGCTCTGCACAAGCTGCAGCAGGTGACAGATCTGGGCCACTGCCACCTGCTGCCATGGAACTCACGCTGGACTTGTGCCGGACTCGGGCTTGGGTTTCTTCTCATCCCATCTCTGTGTCAGAGATGGAGTCGAGTGTCTGATGGGGATGGCAAAGACATGCCAAGTGTTCAGACAGATGTCCCCCCAGGTCTGTTTCATTTCCCCAACCCAGGCCAGCCTCCTGGACGCCCTGCCCTCCCCTGAGGTCCAGGGAGGTGTCTCTGCACCCTCTTGGCCTCCCTGTGCTTAGTCTCTTTTGGTATCTTTCCAGGCTGAGAGGGAGGCTCCAAAATATCAAAGCTGCTGCAATCAATGTTTCTACGTGCAGAATCTAAAAATCTCACCAGGGAGGGGACCCAGGACTTGGGGACTTCAAGGGGCAGAGCCTGGACAGCAGGGCACCCCCACACACCACTGTCCACACAAAGAAGGTGGACTGTGGGGTTTCACTTGAGGGAGTTCGGTGGGTTTAACTTGTCCCCTGTCATTTTGGGTTATCTGAGCAATATTTCAAAACATGAGGGCAAGAAGAATACAAGGCAGGTGCAGCCAGTAATGAGACTGACATCATCATCATCAGAACTGCATGAAAAGAAAACTTCACAAAAAGCCAAACACAAGGAATGCTAAGACTCCACAGACCACCAAGCTTCTAGGTATCAATATAACTCTGGCTGGCGCAGTGCCTCGTGCTTCGTGCCTGTAGTCCCAGCACTCTGGAAGGCAGAGGCGGGAGGATTGCTTGAGCTCAGGAATTATAGACCAGCCTCAGCAAGAGCAAGATGCCGTCTCTACTAAAAATAGAAAATCAGATGGGTGCAGTGGCGCACACCTGTAGTCCCAGCTCCTGGGGAGGCTGAGGCCTAGGAGCTCCAGGCTGCGGTGAGCTAGGATGATGCCACGGCACTCTACCCAGGGTGACAGAGCAAGGCTCTGTCTCAAAAAAAAAAAAAAAAAAAAGAAAGAAAGAATAACTCTTTCCAACTAGGCTCCCTTATGGCTTGAATTCCAATGAGGTTTTTCTAATTTTGCCTCTAGTATGTACCCACTGGATTGAGAAAATGGTATAAACATTTCTTATACATCTTTTCAAAATCGTTGTAATAAATGATTCCAGTATTTGTCAAAGCCACAGGGAGAAAGGCTGCGAGAGCTCTGCCACTTTCCGTCTCGGCTGGGCGGAATCGCAGTGCAGCAGTGAGGCCTGCAGGCTGACAGGACACAGCGCCCTCACTGCCCTCACCATCTCGCAGCAAAATCTAACCAAAGCTCGAGTGAGTGTGGGAAGTTGCTCAAGACTTGGGGACTGAGGCTCCTAGAGACACGGGATGCCTGCATTCCACCCCAGAGTGTCCACGGACAGCCTCCCACCAGGAAGCATGCCGGGGCTGCCGTCTTGTCTCCTCAGCAGGAAGGCAGCTTCACCTGAGTATGCGTGGACACAGGAAAGAAGTGCCCAAGGAGACCACAAGGTCACTGTGCTCCCAGCACTCACATACACGTCAATTCCTGTTTCTCTAGGACGATGACGTGCAAACTGCGCCTGGGGCAGGTGGAGATGCGCATCTCTGGCGTATGCATCATAAAATCCACAGAGCTGTGTACCCGGGACCTGTGGCTTGGACAACACGTCTGTTACGTCAGTGAGGACAGCCCTGTGCCCAGCAGGGAAGTCGGGTCTATGCTGTCCCATCGCACGCAGTGCCACCAGGGCACCATGGGCAGTGCAGCCTGGCAGGGTGTGTCCTGCTCTCCAGCCCTTGCCACCGGGGCGTAGCTGGGTGGGGGACTTACTGCAGAGCTGCTCGATGGTGGCCCACTGCTCGGATCTCTTCCACGTCTGGGCGAGCTCCTCGTTTCCGGTCCTCACAGCCTCCAGCAGCAAGCTGATGCTGTCCTGCAAGGGGCCAAGAGGAAGGTTCCCACGTGCTCTGCCTGAGGTGCAGATTCTGACTAACAGGTTTCTTCCTCTTCAACATCAAGATATATTTCAGAGGGAATTTAAAAAACCTTACAGGCTGTCACTATAAAATGTAAGATATCACAACTTAGGTCTATAAATATAAGTGCTGAATTGAGATAAAATTTAAATTCTTCCCAAATAGCCCCACAGGGGGCATCTGTGCCTCTCTGCATGGGCTGCCAGTGTTCAAGAGCCCAGAGGATAAAGCCCGCCCCACCCTGCTCCCTGTGCCTTAGCCCCTGCCTCTCTCTTCTACATCACGCCTGGAAAACCACATGCTATGCCCCAGGCCTCAGGGTCAAAGTGCAGAGAATTAAAACTGTTTCTACAATGAGAGGTGCACACAGCCTTTGGGGGCTCGCAGTACCTGCTGAGGACAATGCTCACAAGAGCGTGCATGTACTGGCAAGGTGGCCCAACGGAGGGCCTCACCTTTTGCCACCTGTCTGCTCAGAGGAGCAGCAGCCAAACCTGAGACCAGGAGTGCAGCTCCCTGTGCTGACCGGGGAAGGTACAGACAGTGGAAGAGTCACAGGTGCCTCATGTCAAATATCAGAGTGGGTGGTTTGGGACAAAATGCAGACACCCAATAAACCTAATGGATCCAAGAGCAATCGGCTACCCGACAGAGAAGAGCCTTGGGGAGGGAGGATGCTCTCTGTTCTGTCACCTTCAGGGAAAGGTGTCGAGTGAGGGGTATCTGTGGCTCAGAAAGAATTTGTTCCTTTCTCTTTGGCATTTCCTTGAGTCTCAGGGAGAAGAAAAGGCCTAAGTAGGGCACCCACAACATGGCACACGCAAGGGGCCTCCTGGCAAACCCGCCGTGCCGCCCCTGCCCTACTCAGAGCAGTCGTCATCTGCAAAACACTCGCCCTTTCCTCCCCCCCCAGGGTGTCTTAGAAATGCCAACTGTGCAGCTGCGAACGCGGGGCCTGGAAGCTGGCCAAGCCTTCTGGGCCGGGACAGTAAAACCAAAGCTGTTTCAGGAGGGGAACGATCAGCAAAAAGCAGAGGCTGTGATTCTGAAACTGTTAGGAAAGGACTTTTTTGAATTGTGGATCTCTGATGCTCCGTGTGACAGGACAGAGCTAAATCACCTCTGCTTCCCATGTGATTGTAACAAACGAAACCGTCCTTCATCAGGGAGGGCACAGACAGTCACTGAAAACGCCAAAGGTGAAAAAGTCCATCTTTCCATCAACAAGCCTCTTGTGAAAAGCCACTGCCTGCACACTTTCTGCACGTGAGACGCAAGGGGCAGAAACCCTGACCCCAAGCTTTGACCCAGTTTCTCAACCACGCTCTGGTTCGTGAGGAAAGAAAGTGAGACAGAGCATCTCTCTACAGCCAAAGCCCATCTGGGGAACACCAGAGCCCGGTGCTCAAGAGGACACCACACTGGGGCCCGTACCTGCAGAGGCATAACTTCATTGGTGACCAGAAACAGCAGGAGGTGAAAATCTGAGATGGTATCCAAGAACACAGATGAGGTATTCTGGGATAAATAGGTGGCCAAACTATGGAAATCCTAGAGGGAAGGAAATAAACAAGAATATTCCATTATGATTTTCCAGTGCCAGACCCAGAAAGAGACCTGTTTCCTACCAAGACATAATGAAATACATTGAATGCTGAGATGTCTCTCCCTCTTTCTACAGCCACTAACAGGGTCTAAGAAAGGAGGAGCCAACAGCGGCAAAGCAGGCTCCTACCTCTCTCCTCCCAGAAATATGCTCTCGGTACCTGACTCATCAAGATATGTGACAAAGCACGTTTGCAAAGCTGATGCAGACAGACACTACCCAACCGATGGCAAATGCCCCTTGACCTCCAGGAAGAGAGTGGGCTGTGGGAGGGCCCCCTGCAGGGGCAGGGGGGCACCCAGCTGGCCTTTTCTGTCTAGCTGCGTTCTCTATCCAGGGCAGCGTGATGGTGAGGGGAAACTGAAGGCAACCCTCAGGCAGCATAAACACCTCTAGCAGGACCAGAAACAGGGGCATCAAGAATGTACCCATGTCCTCTGGGCAGGTGAGCAGGAGGGGACCAGAGCACAGAAGAGGCGCTGTCAGCCACTTCAAGAGAAAATCTCATGACAGACATTCATTTACCAGGCCATCGTCTGAAATGTCTGTTAGAAAATGACGCCCTGAGAACAAATGTGTGCAGACTGTTTACGCAGTACGCACAGGCAGTAACAGCAATTCGGGTCTGGCCTGATGTCCAGTGGGAGAGAGGGTCAGACAGGAGCTGTGCTAAGTGAGCAGATCAATGACATATGCTGGCAGGCCCAGGGGGCCCAGCCACATGGGGCCACCCAGCTCTGACGGTGCCTAAGAAAGGCAGCAGTGTGACAGGGCAAGGGGGATCAGGTCACAAACAATAGAAAAGTTGTTCATAGAGGACACAAAGTAACAAACTTTGGAAAAATTAAGAAGTCAGCTGAGAATGGTATTTGTGGCCAATCTGCAGTCCTGAGGACTTCAGGGGATTTGCCCTGTGGTGTCCATCGCCTGGCCACGGAGTGAGGGTCCACGTGGCCAGCATTACCCTAGAACAGGCCCAGCTGGGCTCAGTCCAAGA
The DNA here is from genome assembly GCA_963575035.1 of Avahi laniger. Taxonomy (NCBI): domain Eukaryota; kingdom Metazoa; phylum Chordata; class Mammalia; order Primates; family Indriidae; genus Avahi; species Avahi laniger. The sequence goes on along the minus strand of CAUYSK010063285.1, from coordinate 39,707 downwards.
ATCCATCAGCAGAGTTTGAAAGCTTAGTACTTTCTGGAAAAACAATACTGACACTAGACGAGCAATCAGCAGCTAACGTTAAGTTGCTTCTAGAGATAAGAGCTTACCTGTGTCTCACCCAGCACATCCCGGTTTTCAATAGGAAATGGATTTTGCGAAATAGAAAAAGTATAAACTGGATCCTTGGGGAAAGTTGTTGTGATCTGGAGAACAAAACACAAACCCGTGAGGAAGAAGGCTACACACAATGTGAGTGACTCCCCAGCAGCCCCGAGCACCCCCTGCGCCTGAGCTGAAGGCAGCAATTCTGAGAGTCCTACAAGCTCTACATTAAAACCAACAGTTAATGTTAACAATTAGTGTTGTTTCTAAATGAAAATTTTGAAATCCTGACATCTGGGAAGCAAACTAAAGAACTTGTTTTTAAACCTACACTGTATCTGGTGTACACTGGCCCCACAACACCGAACTCCAGCTGCGCCCGAGGCTCACACGGCTGTTCTCCCTGTGCCGCGGGGGGACTAAAGGCTGGTCTGAGCCCTCAGTCCGGGCTGTGGAAGCACAGAGAGGAGAATGCAGGAAGCTGGGAGGCCGTGTGAGGAGCTGACTGTTGAGAGGTGCGAAGTTCACATCCCTGGGTTTGGAGTGCACGTGCAGAGTCAGCAGCGATGGGTTCAAGAAACAAAGCAACCTCCAGTCAGCCTGCTAAGCCCCTTTTGAAGGCTAGGGAGCCACTCATGCAGCCCGTGGGCTTTTCCAGGCAGGGGCGGGTGAGAACCACAGGCCCTGGAGGAACACAGGGCACCGCTCTCCACTTTCCCTCAAAGACGAGTGGGCCGGGTGCAAGGGCCAACGTGGAAAGATGAGCTTAGTCCTCCACTTGGCTCAGACGTGCTGTGGTAACTACAGAGGGCATTTTAAACCCAACATAGAGGCAACAGAAGCTACAGGATGGTGGTAAATGTGCAAGAACCAATACAAACACGGCTTTTATTCCTCTTGGCAGATGCTCCTCCCCACAAAGCAGCCAAGCGCGAGCTATCAGCCGCCTTCTGGCTGACACAGCTTTCCTCTGCAGTGTGACACTAGCAGCAGCGGCTCACACTTCTCACAGATTTGGGGTCACTACTCTGGTTCCTTGGGGACTGTTTCTCAAGAATGAACCTTGTTCTGGTGTGTCTTCTGCATCAGCAAAGGCAATGAGCCGCTCTGGGCTAGCCGGCTCAGGTGCAGCTGTGCCAGCTGGCCGCTCTGGAGGGACAAGCTGAGCCATGGGGAACACGCCTGACCCGGGCGGGTCCTGGGGAAGGGCCACACTGCAGCACGGCGCTGTGCACTGCTGCACAGCCTCACCAGTCAGAGACCCTGGCTCGCTTTGCTCACCTTGAGGTAAAGATGGCAGTGTGCTGGGCTGCTGTGAGGATGCAGCGCCCTGCCACCCAGCATGGGCCTGGCCCGTGGCAGGCCACGAGCTGGGTCAGGGTTCTGACAACAGTGGTGGTGCTGACCACGCTGCAGAGACAGGATCCTGGGACGGCTCGGGTCCCTTGTCTTGGGAGGGCAGAAATGGGAGTGGAACAGCAACTACAGAAGACTCACTGCTATGGGAACTAGTGGAAATAAGAGATGTACGTGCTGGTCTTGTAACTGCCCATAGAGAACAACAGAAGCAAAGTCCGCATGGCCCCATGCGACCATCCCAGATGACCTAGGGGAGGGTACAGGGGTCCAGAGCCTCGTCTCATGCTGAAACCCTCTCCCTCCCAGCGTGCATCAGCTGGATGATGCCCTGACATCTCCACAGAAGCGCGGCCTGCCACATCCTCCCCATCCAAGATTTAAGAACATCAGACAGCTCTGGCCTGGGCCCACCCCTGCTCCCGAGGGACTCCCCAAGCCTCACTTCCACAAGGACAGAGAGCTCGGGTATCACAGGGTGGAAGGATCCCCCAGCAACCAAGTACTGCTGAAAAACTGCCCTAAGGCAAAAACCTAACTTCCTTTGTGAAAGGAAAGGAAAGGGGTGGGGAGGCCACTTCAGGGAGAAGACCCAAGAAGGCTGGTTTTAAATCACACTGACTCCTCCTGAGTGCATGCTCCATCAATCTGTTTTCATCTTAATTACACCCTAGGTAGCCTAAAAAACAGATGCCTTTACAGCCTCAGTAATAAATATGTTCTTGCGGGCTGTCAGTGGGAATGGAGCATCGATGGGCTTGGCTCATGGGGATCCGCTGCTCCAAATGTAATGATATTTTACTGCAGAATCGCATGCCCATCCGAGTCCAAATGCAGCCTGAACAGACCCTGGCACGGCACCAGCGTCAGAAATGAGCTGCCTCCTGCCCCTCTGGACACAGCTTCAACGGTGACGGCTGCTGCAAATGCATCAGGCTCTTGTCCTGCCACACAGGCTGCCCTCTGGTGATGGCACGGCCATACCCCCAAGCCACTAACCGCCTCCAGAAAGGAGCTGAGACTGTGGGAAGATGCAGCAGAGCAGAGTCCCTCCTTGGCTCTTAGATCTCAGAGTTTCACTCAAGAACACTGAGGCACAGGGTGTCCCCAGGACTACTTGGACGGTGTGGCCCACTGTGAGCACCACGGTGGCACCTGTGCATGCCAGGTGGCTCTGGCAGCCAGAGGCCAAGCACAGAGTATCTGGGTGAGATTGTTTGGATGCTCACTTGTCCTGGGACCCAAGGACTGGGACTTGTTGCCTTCCAGAGGCTGCGTGGCCTGGGGTCGGGGGTCCCTTGAGCTAATATGAGGATAGTTAACCCCTAGGTTGATTTCAAGGAAATAAAAACCTACAACAAAAAGAGAAAGTCCTTATAATTGTGAGCTTTATCAGGAACACTGGGTGCTCAATGATTGAACAAACACTCCCAGGTGCCTGTTCTGTGCTGGGCACTGCAAGAGGCAGAGGGTATGACTCTTGTGACTCTCTAAGCCACCAGCTCCTCCTTTGAGCAGCTACCACCTGGCAGTCTTGACCTCCCAAGTGTCTTCCGGGCCGGCCTGCCCAGGCTTGGGGGCAGCACTCACGTCTATGATCAGACACTCCACGGGCAGGGGCCAGGCCGGCCGGCCCAGGCTGGGGGGCAGCACTTACGTCTATGATCAGATACTCCACGGGCAGGGGCCGGGCCAGCTGGGTGATCTCGTTGCCAAACTTGTCTATGTCCTGAAACAATCAAGGGTGAACAGAGCTAAGGGAAGATGACCAGTGACAATGTTTTTCCTTTCACACACTGGTCTCAGCTTTTAAATTATTACAATTCCTATTGGACTGTCTGAATAGCAGAAAGGAAAATGTGCCTATTTTTGCAATGAATCCACCTTCTTCCATTTTTTGGAGCTCTTTATGACGCCACAAGCTGAAAAAGCAGCCGTGCTTTTAGGTACTGAGCAGTCTCCGCTGGGAGAGCGCACCAAAGCCCCCACCCCTCCACCCACAGTGCTCAGCCCGGCACTGCTGTCTGAGACAGAGGCAGAGGGTCTATGCTCCCCTCAGGCTAGATCGGGGCCTGTTCTATCCTCTACAGGCACTTGAAGTTTCATAGTCTGAATGCTAATTCTTAAGGATCTTATACCTCTGAAAACCCGACTTTACGGAAACTTAGTACTTGTACATTAATAAAATAAAGCCATGCACAAATGAGTGAGCGCGCGCGCGCGCACACACACACACACACACGCACAAATACGCAGACGTGGAAAACCCCCACCACCAATCTGTCAAAGTCTAAACTTGTTTTGCTTTGTCAGATGCATGGAACATAAAGTTTAATTATGGGGAAAAATGGCCAGCATATGTTCATTAATCACAAAATGACAATTAGATCTGATTTATGTCAAACATGCCGAGTTCAAACAGAGCTCCAGAAATAAATTCATAAGAACCAATGCTTTTCATTAAAGATTCTATAAGAGGGGGTCATATTTTCTATCTAAATCATCACTTAACATTATATAAATCATTAAGTCATATATAAATTATACATCCATAATTTCCAATTATAGGGCCTTACATAAAAGTTTACATTTACTGAAGCTCTCAGACTCAAACTGGTTGCCAAGCACATCGCCCTGAGGTGTGTGGGTGCTGTGAGGCCACCCCCAGCACATCCACACCTCCCTAGGATGTCAGAGGGCTCTGCTATCTTTTGAGACAATGGTTATGGCGGTTCCTAAGTCAAATCAAGTATTCTACCCTAAAGGGATATCCACAGGCCCCATTTGGCCCTGTTCCTTGCTTGAAGATTAAAATTTTTGGCATGAAAGATGTGTTTTCCACACCTTCCCGCCTTTCCTCCAGTCACATTCCAGAGAGCTGCCCACAAAACTGACCCCTTTGCCCTCCCAGAAAAAACAGTCCAGATATGTCTCACCAGCTGGCTGCACAGGAGTGCTATTCGACTATTTTCATTTCAAGTATTGGCCCTGACCCCTCAAATGCCAGCTCCCTCAAACACACAGCTTTGTCCCGTTTGCCTTCCTTTGAAGCTGAAGTCATTTTCCACCTGACTGGGGGAAGGATCGTTTGTCCTTCCACATGTCAAGCAGCTGCTGCCATCAGGACAGACTCCACATTCCGTGGCTCTGGCTGGGGGCACCAAAGACGTGGGGTCTGCAAGTGGGATCCTGGGGCCCCAGGAGGGCGGTTTCTCGATGGAGGAGATTTGGTAGGCGGCAAGAATCAAATGCAATCAAACTAAATCACCATTTCCAAAAATACACGCTTGCCCCTGCAAGAAATAACCTGCAACAACTCACACATAATTAGCCCATCTGGAATTCATCTTCAAATCTAATTAAGCTCTAATATGCAGAAACATTTCTCCAGCACCTGTTCACTTTAATCTTCCCCTCTAGGGATTTTTCCTGTTAAGTGCCCGTCTCTCTTTTTTTGTGTCATGCTATTCTCTTTCAAATTTAACTACCCAACTGCACCTTTTCTGCTCCCCAAGAAAATAAAGGTATTGTATCCCCCTTTCTTCCCTGGGGGAAAAAAACAGGTAACTTCTATCTCTCCCTCAGGCCTCCACTCAAATATTTTTGCCAACCAATGCCTAGACCTACACACCACTTTAAAAGGCAATTACTTTTTACGGGCTTTAGCAAATGTCAGATGGAATGCACTAGGAGGAAGACATCTCAATTCCAAGTTTGGCAGCCGTCAAAGTGTCAGCAATTTTATCTCCAACTGAAGCAAGACACAGGGAGAGTCAGAAACTGCGGCCCCCAGTGCCTCGCTACCTGCTACGGGCCGTGTCTGGAAGCAGCGGCACCAAGGTCTTGACAGCAAAGAGAAATCCAGGGATCAAAGTCTTTGTTAGCTAAAAAGCACATGGACTTCGTACCAAGCAGCAGCAAATTCCACTGACTGGATGGCATCACCTTGCTTTAGAAACGGTGAATAAAATCCTGAATGTGTTGCTTTTCTCTTCTAAGAACCAGGTGCAAGAAGGGAAACAAGTGACAACAGGATCTGAGATTTCACATGATAACTTGAGAAAACACAAAGCTCTCAGAAATGTGGTTTCTTAAAGAACCACTGCTTAGGCAACAGTCCAGTCCATGAGCATCTACGGAGTACCTGTCAGATGCAAACAGAACCACGGCCAGCCTTTCTCAGGGACTTGTGTGCACAGAACCACTTAGTCCTCACGGCCTCACCCATCACAGGCAGGACTGCTGTCCCCGACAGAGGATGAGAAATGACAGGCTACAGGATGAGTCTGCCTCCCTGGGACCTGTCAGCCAGCAGAGCAGAGGGTGCATCAGAGACAGAGTCCATCCACATTCAGAACTGAGGCTCCTCACCCGGTGCTTGCTAGCACTGTGGGGTCAGGGCACACTCACACCTGACTCCACTCCCAGGGAACCTTAACGTCTCAGGCAGTGGTCCCGACAGCACACTCCCACTGAGCACGGCTCACCACCTCCACCACGTGGGGAAGAACAAAACTATGCTCAGAGATTTCAGGGACCACAAATCCATTTCCTAGACAGGGAAAATGCTAGCTAATATGTTATTTGGAATCTCTTTCTCATTAGCAATTTCTTGATTAATTGATAAACTGTCCTGAATAATGCTGGAAAGAAACACAATCTTCCATGATTGAAAACACTTAAAAGAGGTACATGGTGCAGGGTCTTGCCCTAACAAATATAAACATGTATTACGGAGATTCAATAAGTAGAATAGTTTCATAACGGCAAAGGGAGAGAGTGTCAGGTAAGTGGCGCAGGGGCGATGCCCAGAGGTAAGACGTAGGGAGACGTGGATGCCCCGGCCGACGACAATGGTGGGATCAGGTCCCACGGTCAAGTATCTGCAGAAACATAAAACTAGATCCCTACGTTGTGTCAACACGATGCATAAAGGGGTCATGGGTCTCAAAGTAAAATTAAATCATAAAAGCACTAAAAAAATATACAGGTAAATACACAGCTTTGGGGTAAAAGGTTACAGTTGACCTTTGTACAACATGGGTCCACTTATACTAAGACTGTTTCCAACCAAATGTAGATTGAAAATAAGTATTTGTGGGATGTAAAACCCATGTATACTGACTGAGGGCCAGCTTTGGGACTTGAGCACGCGAGGACTTGGGCACAGGTGCAAACTGAGAGACCACCGCACTTCCAAAAAGAATGACAAAGGCAGAAACTATAACAAAACAAGATTCAGGTATCTTTGAAACCAGAAAACATTTCAGCTCCTCTGTATAAGGAAATGAAAGCCTGGCATGTCTGGAACATACGCAAAAGGGTTAATATGTAAAGACTCCATAAATGAATGCCGAAAATGACAAATCACCTCACAAATACCTAAGCGCACACATAGAGAGGCGATTCACAAACAGTCAACACACACATGGGGAAGAGCCCGGGCCTGTGACTCAGAGGCAGCCAAGCCAGGCCGCGGCGCACGGCACGTGCCCACAGCAGCCCCCAGAGGAGACCTGGGGGAACGCAGAGAGCCTGTAACACGCGTATCCTTCCACAAACGATCCCAGGTAACGTAGACCACACGCAGAAAACGAGCCGCTAGATGCCAGACCAGACCCCACGTGCTGCGTGAACAATGCCCAGCACTGCAGGTCCTCACCGAGGCTGTTTGTCAGCGCGCTCTCAAGACAGCCAACTTCAGCATGCTGGTGCCAGGACATCACCCTCCGCCCTCTCCTGTCACTGGCTGTTTTTTTCCTGGGCCCTTCTCCTGGGCTGGCCTCTTCAGAGCACTGTTCCTCAGGGCTGTCCAGCACCCTCTTTTCTTCTCCCTCTGAACAAGCTCAGTGTGTCTCGTCTACTTCCAGGGCTTTAACATAGGCTTTCTATGCAGGTGTCCTGAAAGGACACCATTGGCCTGTGTCTCTTGCCCGAGCTCCCAGACTGCTCACTGGTCACCACTGGCCAGGTCCACCTTCAAACTCTGCGTGTCAGTGCCTGGACTCACCAGCCTCCCAGCAGACCCCCTGCTCTGCTCCGGCACCAGGACATGCCTGCTCCCCCAAACCAGGAGTCTGGCTGGGTCCTGGGCTCCTTCCCTTCATCCCACAAGGCCTCTGGGGCTCTGTGCTGGCACAACCTCTCCTTCCCCAAAGGCCACAGGAAATGGACAAAATCGCCTGGGTTTCCAACAGCACCAGCCTTTGCATTGGGCTCCCCAACTATAAATCATCCCTCACACTGCACCCCAGGATGGATCTTATGTAACAGAGACCTCACCCCCACCGCCCCCGAGGCTGTCAGCACCTGTCCACACAGTCCCACCCCACTTCTCCACCCTGCTGCCCCGCCCTGACTCGGGCCACTGGCATACAGGCTTCGAGTGTTATAAAAGCTTCCTGCCTCCCAACCACGTCACGCCACCTCCAGCAGGAATGTTTCAGAATCCAGCTTCCATATCTCACTTCATGGCTTCCCACGGCCACCATACCTGACACAAGCCACCCTCCTGCTAGACTGACTCCAGGTGCACACTGCATCCTCTGGGTACGCGGCCCCTCAGTGGGCTGTGCTCAGCCAACTCTCACACACCCTCAGTCTCAGCTCTCGGGTACCCTGCTGTGCCTGCCCTGTACCACCATGGGGACACCCCACAGTATGCCAGGCAAGGGAACCTGTGTGACTTGCTCACCACTGCAGCTCCTGGGCATAGAGGGAGCGCTCCACAGCCACAAAGTCTGGGTTGAGAAGAGGGTGGGCTGCGGCCCCGGTGGGGACCCGTCACAGCCATGTTTGTAGACGTGCACGCACAGGGGAGAGCCCAGAAGGACAGATAAAGGAAGGGAAGTACCACAGGGGTCTATTTTCTTCTTACTAATTTATAATTTCAGACTTTTCCTAATACACATACATTTCATTTTATATTAAAAAGGTTCTATAAATTTTTTTCATTTAAGAGACAGGGTCTTGCTCCGTGGCCCAGGCTGGAGCAGTGGCCCAATCAGAGCTCACAGCAACCTCACACTCCTGGGCTCAAGCGATCCTCCTGCCTCAGCCCCCCAAGTAGCTGGGACTACAGGCGCTGCCACACCCTGCTTCATACATTAATTTTCAAAACACCTGAGCTGCCTGATGCGCATGGATCTTTACATCCGTGACCACATGCCTGCCACTGCCGGCCCCTCCCTCCTGCCTTGACAACGCTCCCTTAGTGGGTTCCTGGTCCACAGACCTCCATCTCCAGCCTCACTCTTGGCTGACCGTGTTGCTTCCCGTGGGCAAAGTGAACATCAAGCCTCCCCCACGAAATGCCTCCTCCACTGCTGCCTAGGCAGCCCACCTCTGCTCTAACCACCAGGAATCTGACCATTTCCTCCCTCCTCCACTGCTGCCAACCTGGCCCAGCTGCCAGGGTCCTGATGACAGACCCCTAACTACCACAGTGCCACCTGCACGCTTGTCTACTTTGTCCACTCCCAACCCAGCAGCCAGTGTTCAGCACCTTCCAGGAGCTCCCATCTTTCTCCCTACGGTCCCCACCTCTGACCCAGCAATACTGGCCACCGTGCTCAGCACTCTCCATGCTGGGAACTGGCTACTGCCTGTCTGGAACAATCTGCCCAGGTATACACAGGGCCACTGTCAACCAGCATCTTCCCTACCTGTGCAAAGCCCACCCTCCACTGGCTCCCAACCCCTCAGCCCACCTGCGCCTACCGACAGCCTCCACAACACAGGTAGTGCCCTCTCCATTGTCAACGCATCCCCAGCACCCCACCCACGCCTGTGCGCTCACAGGTGTCCCCCAGACACTGAGGGAGGGACGCATGAGAGCACCTGAACAGTGAGCTGGGGCAGGGCTACTAGGGGCTCAGCACCGAGGTGCCTTCCCTTAGCACCGTGTACAGAATCCAACAGCCAGCACAATGCCTCAGCTCCAGGGTTCTCCAGCGGAGGAAAAGGGACAAAAGCCAGCTCAGCTCAGTCGCTGCCAAGGTCCCATGGGATGCCCACCCATGCCTGTGCAGAGGCCTGTGCCTGTTGGAGCCTCTGGGGGCTGTGGTGCACAGCTGGAACCTGGAAGAGTTGCCACAGCCACCTGCAAAATCACAGCAGATCCCTGGGCTGGACCACCACTGGGCTCTCACAGCTGCCAGCTTGTTTCCACTAAAGTCAGAGATCATTGCTTCAGGAGAAGAAAATGGGTATTTTTAAAAACACTCAACAAAATCACCAAGTCGCACAAATAAGAACTGGAAGTCATTCCTCTCGTTAAGGATTCCTAGTCCTCACTTATTCTTAAGAGGTTCCCTCAAATCCAATCAACCCATTATCCCTGCCCCAGAGGCTTAACCCACCTGCTCCTCTAGCCCCTGGGGCACGGGGTGAGCGGGGTGAAGGCAGTGAGCACAGCCGGCTCCAGCCGGAGCAGCCAAGGGCTCGGAAGCTCCGAGGCTGCCCCTCCCATCCCTGTCATAGAATCATTCGTGAAAACAATCGCGGGAGGTGGTGCACAGCCCAGGTGGAGGCAGCGCTCAGTCCGACAGTCGGCGGAGCCACTGCTTCACGCCCAGGGGAACATGCATAAGAGGCCCAGGGGCTTAGTGATCTCTGTGAGCAGAAGGCTCTTAAAAACACCTCGACATATGCTCATGTTACACATGTCCCAGGAAAACATTCCTCAAAGCAGAGGCAAAGTAGTAACTCACAGGTTGAGTGAGCAGCCTGGCTACATACTGGACGGCCTCCCAAGACCATCTCAAGATGTGTTGGTGACATGGTGACCAACAGAGACCACGCTCCTGAGGTACACCTCCCAGTGCTGGGAGGAGACACGAGGTCGGCTCCTCTGCACCAAGGAACACCAGTGGAGCCAGGACACCTCATCACAAAGGACCACCAGTCAGTGCTCAGCCTCGACAGAGCCCACCATGAGCTTTCCCCTATAGACACGTCCAGAGCACTCATGGCTCCCAGAAGTCCAGGCTGAGGGCTCAGTGCTGACGCTGTGGCTGCGGCACCATGGCCAGAGAGGAGAAGAGAGATACAGTGAGGCTGGCATGATGTGCATGTCCCATGGAGCAATGCGAGACAACAGAGGGCAAATAAACAATCAATGAAAACAACAGAATGGTTAAGGAAATACCACATATGTCATGACAAAAGGAAGCTCTGTTCTTAGGTAAAAGAAAATTACAATAAGACCTGGAAATAAAAAAGCAGGTTTCCAACCTGATAAAGGATATTTAAAAACAACCACACACCACAGGGGTCCCACCAAGGGCAGGTAGCCACACCACCCCAGCAATGATAAGATAAAACAAAGTGTGGCCTCTGGCATGTCTTGATTAAAAGGTGCAACTGTGACCTAAAAATAAAATCCTAAGCCCCCCACTGACTGAATGGACCCTTCTCAGCCAAGGGGACCCCCAGAGAAACCTCAGGGTTTCTCTGGGACTCATGTCTGAGTCCCAGACATGACGGGATGGGAGGCTGGACACGCACTATTTCACCCTCCCTTGCTGACAGTCAACCAGGCTTTATTTCCTAAGCGCCAGACCAACATTCTTTTCTGATAAAAAACCACCCACCACGAAGCGGTTCTAACACTATACAGAACAGGCACAGAGAGAGCTTCCGGGTGCTCTTTTCACCTTTCTGACATGTAGGGTGGCCATTCTTACACATGGACCCCGTAAGAGGACAGAGTCCCATAGCACAGGCATGTAGTTCTCCTTCCGTGCACACTCATGACTCCTCCTCCTATGACCTGTTAAAATACATGTTTAGCTCCCCGCTCCGTATACATTCCTGTTCCATCATCCCTGCCGGGAAGCACATGTTCCTGGCTTGTGGCCAGGAGCCCCGTTTCCCAGCCTGCAGGAATGGCCACCATGGAATATAACCCTTTATGAGAAATAAAGCTCTGCTTTTCCAAATTAAAAAAATAAAAAAATAAACTCACAGCAAACTCATAGTTAATGATGTAATTCCAAAAGCACTTCTTTTAAAATGAGAAACAAGACCAAGATGCTGGTGGCCCACACTGTCAGCAGCACGGCAAGCCAAAAAAGAAAGGGCTAATGACAGAGAGGAAGAGACGGCTCATCATTCACGGATAATACAACTGTGTAGAAAACCCAAAAGACTAGACGTATAAATAAGAATAAGTAACAGATAGCAAAGTTGCCGGATAAAAATTAACCTGTTTTCAGTAGAAGTTTGAAATGTAATTTTAAAAGGACGTCAATATGAATAAAAAGCTAAACCACTTGGTAATAATCTAACAACACCACAAACCTTTGTGGCAGACATTAACGATCACTGGGGCAAATGCAGCACCTGACCAGCTCACAGCGGGAAGACTCAGCCCTGAAAAGTTTTCAGTGAAATCCTAACACAACTGTTTGGTTTTAGCACAACTTGGCAAGCTGATTCTAAAATTCACTTGGAAGAGGAAAGGGCCAAGGACATCAGGGCTCCGAAAAAAGCAAAGCAGGGCTGTGACTTAACACGTGGAAAGAATGACTGCGTGGCCGGGCGGGCAGCCCACACCTGTGATCCCAGCACTCTGGGAGGCCAAGGTGGGAAGATCACTTGAGGCCAAGGGTTCGACACCAGCCTGAGCAACATAGTGAGACCCCGTCTCTACAAAAAATAAAAAAATTAGCTGGGCATGGTGGTGCGCGCCTGTAGTCCCCACTATTCCAAAGGCTGAAGTGGGAGGATCGCTTGACCCTAGGAGTTTGAGGTTGCAGTGATCTGTGATGACACCACTACACTCCAGCTCAGGCAACAGAGTGAGACCCTGTTTCAAAAAATAAAAAAAGAATTACACTGAGAACATTAAAGGGAGTATGATATTGGTGCTGGTTTAGGAAAACTGAAACACACCAGAAACACACCCATGATGTGTGGACAGGACTGATGACAGGGTGTATCACAGATGATCGGGGCTAAAGAATGGGTTTTTGCTGGAGAGACAAAGTCAGAGCTGCAGGGACTTCACACTTGCAGCCACTTTCTCACTCAAGATATTTGCAAAATTTCTAAGGTGTGTGGGACAGGAGGCCCACGTATTTAAGCTGCATGAGGCAGGAGCAAAATCGGAAACTTACAAACAACAGACTGCATCTCCCACAGTCTGTTTGGGGGCCAAGTGGACGAAGATTTAAGGTGGGCTGTCGCCTTACAAAGAGCTCTGCCAGGCTTTCACATGGAAACCTGGAGCACTGCACTCTGGAGAAAGTGAAGAATCAACAGCAGACTGGGTTTCATCAAAACACAAGTTAGATCTGACCCAGCTACTCACTGCGAGGTGGCAGGCAGACAGCCCAACACCCTATTTCCATGACAGCTTCACACTGTTCTCCGTGTAATTCATTTCTTACTGTATTTTTACCTTATAAAATACATCAGGCACATACTGCTCACTGCTGGACTCCTTGGCGTAGCCGAGCTCAGGGGCGTCCTTGCACGGCAGCAAACACTCGTCGCGTACCAGCGCCATGCACTGATTGGACACCTGATACCCTTCAAAGTGGACCTGGTTGTCGGGACCACCTGCAAGAGAGAGACCTTCAGAGAGAATCTAACAAAGGGCATTCAAAACCAGTCCATATTTGTTACTCTTCACTTCTGACCAACAGAAAAAAAATCTTCAAGAGTTCGTCTTTGAGGAGTTCTACTCAGCTATAAAAAGAAGTGAATTAATGTCTTCTGTAGCAATTTGGATGGAACTGGAGACCATTATCCTAAGTGAAGTATCTCAAGAATGGAAAAACAAATATCACATGTACTCTCTAACAATTTGGAACTAATTGATGGGTATACATGGGCAGAGAGAAAAGTAAAATCATCAGAAATCAAGAAAGAGGGAAAGGAGAGGAGGAGGGTAAAACCCTACCTAACAGGTACAATGAACACTATTCAGGTAACAGCACACTTACAGCCCTGACTTAAGCATTATAAAAGCTATCCATGCAACAAAAACATTTTTGCCCCCTTAAAATTTTGAAATTTAAGATAAGAATAAATAAATAAATAGAGTTTGTCTTGGGTAAGAATTCAAAAATGTCCAGTGGTCACCTGGTAGGTGGCTGGAGCTCTAGGCCTGGGCACGAGCATCTAGACTCGCTGAAGCTCCTCACACTCTCCCGGCTTCACAAACAGGTGCCTGACTCTGACGTGCTCCATCAGAATCGGGAAATGGAGATGTTAAACCACCTCTAACATCCAGCCTGAAAGCTATGCCTAGTGTCATCAAGCACTTGGGCTCCTGGTTTTTTGTTTTTTGGGGGGTTCTTCTGGTGAGAACCACAAAACCTGCTAGACAAATTCTAAAAGAGCTGTAACACTGGGCTCTTGGTTTTTAATAACATCAAGGGTATAAACAATAGAGTCCCACATTCCAGCACTTCTATTCTTAAGTGAATGGAAGGTGAGGCTAAGTGGATAAATTCATCTGGAGGCAGAAAGAGGGAGCGGGAGTGGATGGCAGAAGACCAAGACAAACTATTTTTAATAAAAATACTAGTCAGGCGAGTGCAGTGGCTCACGCCTGTAATCCCAGCATTGTGGGAGGCCGAGGCAGGAGGATCACTTGAGCCCAGGAGTTCAAGACCAGCCTGGACAACATAGCAAGGCCCCATCTCTAAAAACAAATGAAAAATAAAAATACAAGAGGCTACCCACACAGAAACCTCCACAGGCACCACATGCAGTCAGTGCCACCAGGCACCGGCCCTGATGGTACGGAGCGTGGATGCCGCCCACACAGGGCCCAGCTCCTCACCACGCACCCTCCACAATCTCCATTCTTTGCTCCTCTCCCAATCTCCACTTCTGCAAAGCCTCCAGAACAACTTGCTGTCAGGGACACAGGCAGCTCAAACAGCTGCTGAGGCCATGACCTGGTCAGGGCAATGCCGGGCCAGGCAGCCTGTGACTCTGCAGGAACTAAGGCAAGACTGGGCGTGTGGCCCCTGGCCACCACTGCACAGATGTGCCTCCAGCATCAAGACTGTACCATGACAACTCCAATCTCATTATTTTTTATGGCTTTTGAGGAAAAAAAAAACCAAAAACCTCAAAATCCTTATTTCAGTTGGACAAAAACTGAATCACTTACTGACCAAAAAACAGAAATTTAGTCCATATGGCTTTCAAACATGTATCAGAACCAGACCTGATGGCCAAGCAGTTACCAAAGGTAAAGGAGGGGACAAGCCAGCCTCCCAGAGGACAGGGCAGGGCCAGTGGCTGACTGCAAACTGCTGAGTCAAACTGGCTCCAAAGGCCTGGCTTACTAGTCCAGTATCTGCTCTGTGCTCCTAACTCAAATGCTCAGGACGGGTAGCCAAGCCTGGGCAAACAACCCTGATATCTCAGCAGCAAAGACAGCACCTCACACATGCAGCGCGCTCGGTGGCATAAACGTCACGCCGCGAGTGAGTGCAGGGGTTTAAGACTAGCAGAGGCAAAGGTCAGAGGGTGCAGTGGAACCACAGGTGTGCACTTGGCATTGGCAGTTGCTTTACTTTGGGCTTTGTAAGCCTGCACTGGCTTTCACACTGAGCACCAGAGTGTGACAGGTCATTAAAGAAAGAAAAATCCAGCCTTTGAGAATGAGAAAAATGGAAAGCAGTATTTTCAAAATCGAAGGCTTTTTTAAAAAAAGCAAAATGAATCCACATAATCTCCAAAGCTACGAGCTCCCCATTCCACACGGAAAGGCAGAATCACACATCCTGGTGGGCCTATGTAACCTGCCCAAACAGGAGACCCTCGTTCCTTCCACAACTCGGTCTGCTGGGAAATCCCACGTGGGGAGTGCCAGGGCCCTAGAAAGGGGCAGGGACAGAAAGAACCTGGCTGCTATTGAGTTGTTTTTCTGTTTTTTTATTTCTTATGTTCACTGCTTTATTACAAAGGCTATGGACAAAGGATCCAGATACACAGCCAGATGGGAGAGATGCCCAGGGCAAGACGTGGGAAGGCATGGAGTGTCCGTGCCCTCTCCAGGCACTGTGTTCACACAACCTGGAAACACCAAACGCTGCTGTCCAAGAGTTTTTATAGAGCTTGATCTCTAGCGGACCCCCACCCCGCCCCTAAGCCTTCATGCAGGTCAGTGGGTGGGCCTGAAAGTTCCAGCGCTCTAATCACCGGTTTTTTCTGGTACCCGGGGCCCACCCATAAGCTAGTGCATTGGCATAAACTCAGGTGTGATCAAAAAGGCTCATCATAAATATCAAAAGACACTCTAACACTCAGGAAATTCCAAATTTTAGGAGCTCCCTAAAAGGAACCAGACAGCCAAGCCCACCTCCATTTGGGGTGGTGACCACCTAGATAACGTGAGTTCCAATGCAAAGGCAGAAATGAGTTATAACTGTTCAGATAAACAAGGATCCTTGAGTCCATGTGGTTTCTGAAAGCATTAACTAAAAGGATGGGTGGGGAAAGTTCTTTACAGAATGAGAGAAATGGAACTGCCACAGATCAGGAGGAATTGTCGCTGGAACCGGAGGGTGAGGGGTGGAACCTGAAGGAGCAGCAGGTAGGACCGAGCATCATGCACGTCCCACAGAACTGCCCCCACCCCGATTCTGAAGCAACTGCAAAGAAGAAAGCGTGGACGGTTTAGCAGATGCCACCTTAAGCCAATAGTCAAAGTTCAAACCCCCAAATGTGACAAACTGTATGTTCAGGTGCCCCCTCCAAGGACATAACACCATTGCTGCAGGGATCCTGCCAAAAAGGCAACACCAAATCAAATGGGGGAACTCAGACAATCCAGATCGAGGGATACAGGTACACAGACAGAGATGAAAGCAAATGTCACAAACTGTACACAAGTGGAGATTCTCGGGGGAAAATAAAGGTATGTTCACTAAATTATTGTTGAAATTTTGGGGAAGGTATACATTTTTCAAAATAAAACCATGGCCCAAAAAACTCCAATTTACTGAATTTACTTGGCCAAATTACTTATCTTCCACGGCCTCAGTTTCCTCACATGTTAACAATATGGGGATGACATCAGTATCTGCCCCGCTCAGTCGTACGAAATACAAATGAGAGTACGCAGCTAATAACTTAGTTCTTAACTTAATAAATGTTAGGTATTTGAAATGGGTAAACTAATGGGAGATTATACGCAATCTCTATTCACTCCTTTTAGGATGAAAATAAAAGTTTTATGGAAATACTAACATACATGTCTGATCACAGGTGAATGCCCCAGGCCCTACTGGGGGTATTATGCACCCCAAGGGTTTGGGATAAAGTTGGGGTATGTATCCCATTAATTATTATCCCTGCCATATTAATGCCTATAGACTTGGCTAAGTATCAAGAAAGAACTAAAGATGGAGGGGAGAAAGGCACAGGGAGGTGGCGCAGTGACACACAGAGCTCTGGGATCCCCTGGCTATGACTAAGTCAAGGACCCTCCTCTCAAGTCTTGGCTTCTCTTCTATCCTAGGGATACCATCACCTCCAATCTTGTGTTATCCTTATCAGCATAACCAGCATCTGGTCAAATCCTCCAACACTACATAGCTGCGCGTGCCCTCGGAAGGTGGAGACACCACTGAAGTTATCCTTTGTTTGGGCAACAGGGTCACAGACAGGCTTTGGCCCAAAGACCCTGAGATATTCCTGGGGCTCCAGGCTGTACCCTCACGTCCCAGCCACGGAACTCAGACAGTCTCCTGCTCTCACAGCACAGATGTCGTGGTTTTTCCCAAGCAGTGGGACCTAAGGCTAGGAACACCTTTCTATGATTAAATAGCTGGAGAATTCAGCCGAAGGCTCCAGCTCTGTGATCTGCTGGCAAGAGACGCTGAGTAACAGTCAAGGTGAGAGCAAAGGACACAGCCCAGCCATGCCCAGGCTGTGTATCCTCCTCAGCACTGCCATCGGACGCCACCTTGAGGTGACCATGTGGCCTGGGATGACCATATGGCCTGAGCCCCCACCCTGCCCGCTGGCCCCAGGCCGCACCCCGCTAACAGGTCACAGCCACAAGAGGGGGACCCCAAAGTCTGTGCTCCCCAAAACCCAGGACCCTACGTACTCATTAACATTCCCTCTGGCCCTTCGGGTGCACTGCCATTTAGTTTGAAGTACATTTTTGGTGTCTGAAACGAGACCTTCAGAAAGTAACCTTCACAGCCCATAAGCTGAGTACACTCCAAATTCTGCACACTCAGAGAAAACAACCACTGACGTGCAGCATAAACTCGGGCTCTCAGTGCACCAACCTCAGGGTCACGGGTGCAAACTGTCACACATAGCCGTGATTCTCGTCTCCCAGAAGTCTCCAACCTGAGACGTTCTGTGTGTAATTAAAGGGGGTGGGGAGAGGACACACAGATTCGCAGATGAGGGGCCTCCACATCCCAGCCAGCCTGCTCTCTGCCCACAGCAGCACCACGCACCTTGTTCCACAACGGTTTGATCTCCTGGGAGGTGCCTGCTAGCACAAGGCCTGCACCTTCCCATCTAAGAAGGGGTTCAGGGATGGGACTGCAGCAAGTGCGTTTTCCCATAGCTCCACGGGATCCCCACGAGCCCCGTGACCCACAGACCCTAACTTGGGGGAAAAGAGCACACTTTACTTGGAGTCAGAAAACCTGTGTCTCGGCTGCACGATTAAAAACACAGGTTAGGATCTGCCGTGCCCTGGGTAACCACTCTTCAGTCGCTGCCCCTCCGGACAGGGAGACAGTGACCACCCAGCACTCAGATACGGAAAACACGCCCACTGCACATCTAACGATAAACGGGGTTACTGACTGCCTCACGGTTCCACACTTTTCAGTAAATGTCAATTTTAGAGGCAAAAAATTTCCATGGATTATCTACATGATGTCCAAACCCTCCACAAGAGGTAGGACTCAATAACTGACGGTGGCAGCCCCCAAGTTAGAAACTGTCTATAATTCTGATAATGTGCCAGGTCTTTTGGCCATGAAATAATTTCCCTTATAAACAGTAATTAAAGGGCTGGATTACTATGGGAGCCCACGGAAGCAGAAAACAGCAACTCCCAGTGGGGGTGGCAGCTCTGGAAAGCTGCAGTGGGCTGCATTCGAAGGTGCCAGATGCCCTGCCAGGCAAAGGGGAGTCCCACATGACAAAGAACCGCTCCATGTCCCGCATGACCTCGGTGCCCACTACGCACTTATGTGTACAAACTTCCTGTTTATGATGATCTGAGGTTAGAATCAATTCCACTTCGTAAATAACCACAAGAACATATACGCACAGCTTTGACACACATGGCATGCTCTAGGGCTGCAGTACTGCGTGAGCTGAGGGACATGTGCGCCACTGAGCTGCTGAGCACTGCAGGAACCCAGCACGGGCGGCGGCGGGGCTTGCCGAGTCACCTGCCTCCCAGCCCCTCTCGGAGCCCCTGCCCACACGCAGCACCGACTCCTTCCCTGTGCTGGCCTCACCATGTGTCGGCCCCCAGGCACTCGCACACTAAAATGCACAACGTTTTTATATATTTCTTTCTGGTTATTTTTCCTTTATGTAGTTAGGCTACTATACTCTGTTCTTCTTTTTTTAGAATTACGTGTGTAGGTAGGCTATGTTATCTATAGATGTTATTTCTGCATGTCACAAAAGGTTCTAAAAGGGAGAACTGAGTTTGTTGGTTTGAGAACAAGCAACCTACTGTACTCAGAATGTGAGCCTAAATGGGGGGGCAGGTGTCACGTGTTACAGAAATAAAAAGACGATACTTTCCTCCCCTTTTCAAGTACAATGCTGGGCTGGCAAAATTCTAAGTTCTACAAAATGTCCTTCTCTGCCCCTCCTGGTGCCCAGGTCCCTGCTCTGACATCCCCTCTGCTCTCCAGACACTTGCCTGCCCAGCCTGCCCTCACTGAAGGATGCCAGGGACACACAGTCACCTGTCTCCTCTAATCCAAGTCTAAACTTCCAACCATTTCCTTAAGAACGTGACCCAAGCAACAGTTTCAGAAAATAAGTTTGACTTAACTAATGTACATATGAAATAATTAACATGCATTACTTTGTAACATAATTAACAATGAAACATGCTTTTGCCTCTCACTCCTCAAAAACCACACGCATTTCAAAAAGAAGGTACCTGTCAATCTAAATGGATCTTAAACCAGGGAACGCCAAGCTCGAGCGGACGGAGCGCAGTGTGGAACCCTCGTGGGGTAAAGGCTTCTCTCACAGTGGTTCCCGCAGCAGGGGTGGCTCAACTGGGGCTCACTACGGACCGGCCAACCACACGCTAGGCGGTCTGTGAACTGGTGCTTGTTAAACTGGAGGTGCTTCTACAGAACTAGGAGAAGGATGGTCACCAAGAATCAACTAGATTATCACCTCTCTGAGGGTAGAAATCAGGTCTTCACAGTATTGAGGCTAGTGCGTATTTTTAAAAAATAACCAAATAGATTATGTTTTTGTGAGTTGGTTCTCCAATTTTTACAATTATTATTCCTTTTAAATTATACTACCCTATGTCTGGCTATTTTGTAAGACAGGATCTCAAATTCTTTAGAAAAGATTTGGGCCTAGGCGCAGTGGCTCGAACCTGTAATCCTAGCACTTGGGGGGCCCGAGGCAGGAGGACTGCTAGAGCCCAGGATCTGAGGTTACAATGAGCTACAATGACACCCAGGCAACAGAGCAAGGCCTCATCTCAAAAAAAAAAAAAAAATTTGGTGGCACATTTTTATAGGCCACCATCTTTTATTATGTATTTACGATGTACATAACGTGTAATTTAAAACAAAATACGGGCCGGGCGCGGTGGTACACGCCTGTAATCCCAGCTCTCTGGAAGGCCGAGGCGGGCAGATTGAGCTCAGGAGTTCGAAACCAGCCTGAGCAAGAGCGAGACCTCGTCTCTACTAAAAATAACAAAGAAATTAATTGGACAACTAAAAATATATAGAAAAAATTAGCCGGGCATGGTGGCGCATGCCTGTAGTGCCAGCTACTCGGGAGGCTGAGGCAGGAGGATTGCTTGAGGCCAGGAGTTTGAGGTTGCTGTGAGCTAGGATGATGCCACGGCACTCTAAGCCCGGGCAACACAGTGAGACTCTGTCTCAAAAAAAAAAAAAAAAAACAAACAAACAAAAAACGTACACCCACTCACTCAGCAGTCACCTCCAAAAATGCTTTATGGAAATGATTTCTTAAAATGACAGTCCCATTCATAATGTCAAAAAAAAAAAACAAACCCCAAGTTATGGAAATATGAAATCCCTCTTCTCCTGCACAGAGAGACATCAGAGTCATCTCTGGCCAAAGGCCTTCCCCTGAGCTCAGATCCAAAACACCAAGCGCTGACTTGGACTTGTGGCGAGAGCACTGAACCTAAGGAAGGCTAAGCTGAGGTCCCGATTCTGGTGTTGGTTCTGTGGTTGACACCGGTTAGTTCAGAATTCTTACCACAAGACAAAAGGAGGAATCCATCTCCCATAAGCCCATTCAGAAAATGCACTATAACTAAGTTAAGGATAAAAAGCTACCAAAGAAAGGAACCGAAAATATTAACAAAGCGGTAACTGTCCCTGTTTATACCTGTAGCCACTGCAGTAACAAATTTGGATCCAAAATGCCCATCTGGAGAGAGCCGGCAAATGTTGGGGTGCTTATTCTGGAAGTCTCCCGCAGTGATGCACTCTTCCGAACTCAGGAAGTACGTGTCCTACAACGAGAGAAGCAGCGTATCAGATTTTACAGCATGATGTCAAAAGATGCTTCTATGTCTTCTTTAGAAAATAACAACTAAACTATAACGTCTTAAAAGGCACAGCAAGCCAGGGTGAAGCAAAGACCTGGAATCCCTGCCATTACAAACTCCACCTAAAACCACCCACAACCAGGACGGCCAGAAGCATGATGCAAACCACCCCCCACAGGCCAACCTCTGAAAATCACTGGTTTGTAAAGGTAAGGTGGGCTTTTCCCATGAGACAGAATAAACAAATCCAGCCTTAATTCATTGATGAGACTGTCTTGAAAAATAATTTGGTCTGAAAACCAGAACAAGCTGTGCAGAGAGACCCTCAGCAAGTGAGTCCACACTGCCTGTAACCAAGCCACAGGGCTGAGCCAATACTCCTGTCTTCGCCTCACCTTATTTCGACTGTATCGGACTGTACCCTTTCGGGTATCTTCTGAGACGAGGTCTGTAAATATCCAGCCAACCTTAATAAAAAAGGAAAGTATCTTTTGAACATCTCCCTAAAACAGATGAATGATTTCTGGCTTCTGCCTGTAAAGCTTAAGAACATTGTCAGAGACTCCTTCTCGCGAGCCAAACCAGCCCATGTGAATCGGCTTCTCATAAGACGCCACACCGGGGCTTCCAAACTCTGCTCAGCAGAAACAGACCACCCTCCCTCTGGTGCTGCTGGACTGGACACAAGCTTTTCTCAGCACCATCCCTGTGCCCAGCACCGTGCTGGGTGCAGAAAACACAGTGGTGAATGAGACCAAGGAAACACAGGTGAAAAGGGAATGTACACTCCATGAGGAAGACAGATAGCAACCGATGCTGGATCTTCCCCCCAAGATAAGAAAAAGGACTCCCCACAAAGAGGCACTTAAAGTAAAAGGGGGTAACACAACGGAGACTTCACTCAGCTGCTCCTTAGACCTCTCATGCAGGGCTGGAAAGAAGCGTCTGAGGTTACCAGGATCTGAACCCCTGTGAGTCTAGTCCTGGAGCTCAGGTCAGTGCCTGGCCTCCCCTGCATGTTCCACTGCCACAGCACCTGTGTGCTCTGTGGTCTCTGGACCCGTCTCTGCC
The DNA here is from genome assembly GCA_963575035.1 of Avahi laniger. NCBI lineage: Eukaryota > Metazoa > Chordata > Mammalia > Primates > Indriidae > Avahi > Avahi laniger. The sequence continues at coordinate 17,431 of CAUYSK010063285.1, read as the reverse complement.
CCTGAACTCCACAGATAGCTACCCTCTTGCATCAGAAGCCAGCGGCAGGCTGCACAAGTGGAGCAGGGGTCCAGGCAGTCTTCACTCCTGTCCTACTGGTGACTGGCAGCTGTCACCCTCTAGCACACCCTGACACAGAACGCTCCACAGCCACCTCGTGCCGGCATGACCGGGCACACTGGGAGATTTGATGTCTTTAGAAATGCCCACATGAACAAAAAATCCAAGGAGGATGGCAACGGAGAAAATGAGACTGAAAGGACGAATGCCATTAAGCAGCAAACAACGCAGAACCAAAGCTAAGCTAAGCAAGGGCTGAGGTACTGGTATTTGGAGCAAGGCTGTAATTATGGTCATTACATATTTGTCAAAACTCATTTTTTTTTTTTTGTGGTGGCGGGGTGGGGGGGACAGGGTCTTGCTGTCACCGAGGCTGGAGTGCATCGGTGCTAACGAGGCTCAATGCTGTCTCGATCTCCAAGCTCAAGTGATCCTCCTGCCTTGCCTCTCGAGTAGCTGGAACTACAGGCACGCACCACCACGCCCAGCTAATTTTTTCATTATTTTTTTTTTTAGACATGGGGTCTTGCTATGTTGCCCAGGCTAGTCTCAAACTCCTGGCCTCGGATGATCCTCCCCTGCCTCAGCCTCCCAAAGTGCTGGGATTACAGACACGAGCCACTGCTCCTGGCCTAAAAACCTATCTTTAACATTCCTGGGAACTTTATCAAAGATGTGAGATAAAACAGATCAACAGAATCAAAAAGAAAATTCTCCTCCTATCTTCTAACTGTCCCATGAAAGCAGGAAAGCTCCGCGGCTCAGACATCTAAGTTATAAAATGAAACTGGATGATTGATGAGGGAACACCAGAAGCTCCGAGTGCCCGGCACAGAAAACGAGCACTGTGAACAGGACTCTAACCTTGGCCATCCTCGGCCTCCAGGCTGCGTGAAGCAAGAGCCCAGGGGGCAGGCAGGGCGCAGGCGGTATCACAGCCCCTCCTGTCTTACTCCTGCCGCGGCTGGTCTCCCCGCCCCCCCACCGCTGATGCAGTGCTCACGAGTGTGGCTGGCAGGCTTAGATGTAACAGCTCCTGCACTGGGATCATTTTTTTTATGCTCAGGGAAATGTTCTTATTTTACTTTAAGTCAGAGGAACATAAAAGCTACCGGCACCCAATAAACACGAGCAGAGTTTCAAAATGTGTGGAGCCTGCACCTGACCTTGTGCAGGTTAGGAAGTTGTCCCAGACGAGGCCTGGCTACTCCACCCACCCAGATGCCCACCAGAGCCAGGGCCCCCCAAGGCTGCCTGGCTGACGCCTCAGTACCTTCCTCAGGCCAAGTTTGGCAGCAATTTCATCGACCACTTCAGCTTTGGGATCTTCAAGAAGCTCCAAGCTGTTCTGTGTGCCAATCTGTCAGGAATCAAAGTGGAAAGCTGGACTTAGAGAGGAAGGCTCAGAGCACAGCACCTCCAACCCTCCCATTTCTACCTCCAGGGCCACAGGTGTGGGCTGGTCTCCTCTTTGTCAGAAAGGAGAATTACAGCCACCGATCAAACACAACCCACACCCCTCCAGGCTTTTCTCCTTCTCGGGTTGCAACGCACTTTTAGATGCAAATCCTAGAGAAGCTGAAGGTACAGTATCCAGGCTGCTGTGTGTCACAAAGTTCTACATCAACTGTGTTAGGGACTAACGAGGGCTTTCTACGCTTGGCCTGCTTCTTTGTGTTACAGGTTCCTTCACTGGGGAATGAAGTTATTTTCAAACTTCCTTGGGTAAGTAGTTTCACTCCAAATAGGTCTGGCGAGATTGAAGCTGTAAGGTACTATGTGTTTCCAGGAAAGAGCCTTGCAAGATTCCCATGCTGCTCCTCCTTAGCCAAGATACTGAGTCAGAGAGAGCAATGAACACACCCTAAGTAGATGAAAAGGCATCTAAACTCAGGGACAAGCTTGCCAGGAGGCAGGGCACTCAGCTCTGGCAATGACTGGCTCACATGGAACCTGCACCAACCACAGGACAACACTTCCTGGAGGGGACAATCTTTGCTGACATCTTCAATCTTCACTTACATGCAACTCGTGGGTCACTGATAATAAGTATCATTCCAAACAGAAACCCTGGCTGTAAGCACAGGAAAAGTGAAGGTAACCCCAAACTGAGTTATATTAACTGGGTAAGTATATCCTTGTAAATTAGTCAAAATCTGGCAAAACAACACAGAGCTTTCTATTTGCTGGGTATTACCCAGATGGAGATCATTGTACCTCCTGGAGACAGGTCAAGTCACAAACTCAGGACGAATCTAAGGAAACGGACTTGTTTAATGACGTGTGGCAGCGTGAGCTCAACTTCTAATGAGCCGGAGGTGATTAGAGGTCAACTGTTCCCACCTCCAGGATCCTCAAATCAGGAGTCCTGACGATGCTGTCAGCAGCATCGACACGAGAGGTTTCTGTGCCAATTTTTTAAAAATTATACTTAGAACTGTTAAACTCTCCATGAAAGAGACCCTCTACAAAACTGAAGTTAAACACTGTGTTTTTCCAGAAGGAGCATCTTGATCCCAGAGCACTTAGTGCCCTAAAGGTCAGAGAATCCAGACTCCTCCAGCAGAGCCTCTACTGCCATCTATTGTCTCTTTAAATGAAACGTCACAAAAGGCTTTCTGAAACACTATCTATGGTGCTGCATAAAAACCAATATGTCAAAGGGATGTAAACTACATTTAAAATCTGTATAAATGCAGCCAGCCGGAAGAAACACATGCATTTGTGCAGGAACCACAAACAAACCTGCTGAGCCAGTGGCGACTGCCCACGGCCTGCAGCCCAGACCAGGCTGGGCAGACTGAAGACGCTCCCACCCCCAAGGGAGGCCATGTACACAGCAGGCCAGCCAAAGAGCAACCTCCAGAACACAATGCAAGGTGGAAGAAAGTACAAGTAGCATGGAGCACACACAACAAAATGAAGAGGGGAGAGTATGAATCCGTGCGTGTGCATGCGGCCCTGTGTACGTTAAAATCAAACTTCATACATCAAACCAAGAAGTTCTAAAACATGGGGCTGCTGCAGAGGAGAGCAGGGGACAGGGTGAAGGGGGACGAATACACCTGGTTTGCCAATCTGACTCTGGAACTACGCAAATTTTTTTTCTTCTCCAACCTTTTTAATAAAAAATGTCTAACATGTAGCAAAGGATGAAGAATTTCACAGCGAGCACCATCTCGATTCAGCCTGAACATTTACTATGCTCTGTCTGTCCCTCTAGTCACCCGTCAATCCATCTTATTTTTCTGTTAAATTTCAAAGTAAGGTGCGGACGTAAGTATACCTCCCCCAAATAGTTCACCGTGTATATCGTTAGCTATTAGAACTCAACAGTTGCTAGAGTTTTTGCCTTTGTAGTAAAATTTATGTAACGGAATACACCATATAAATACGTCATATAATTACAAAGCAATCATGTGTGTATATATTTATACACACACAATTCCTAAATACTCCCAATTCCTAAAAACCAAGAATAAGACATGCTACTGGTTGGTGGCACAATCACAGAGAAGACCTTGCAGTGGTGACTGAACATACGCCCCCAGTGGGACAAACCCAAAGGACCCTTCTCCCCACCCCACCAAAAAAAATCTCGAACTGTTTTCAGTCCTGCTTTGGTGGCAGTTCTTGGTACCTTGGTGCACTGTGGTTACTCTGAGGCTGCAGTGTGTGTGGCGCGTGGTGAGTACGAGCATGAGGCTGCAGCACTAATGCCAAGCTGCCTAGGACAGAGACTGTCGCATGGGTAGAAGAGGCACAGCGCGACAGGGAAGACCTAAAGGAGGCAACGTGAGACACTACTGAGGGAAGCGGCACACCTAGGACACGGGTGGCAGATGAAATAAAAATACCGCATCAGTATTGATTCAAATCACTCAGGTTGATAAATGTGCTAGTCACGTAAGAGAATATCCTTATTCTCAGGAAATACACACTGAGGTATTCAGAGGCCACGATCCTACTCTCCAGGAATTTCACAAAGGAAATACTGTGTGTGTGTGTAGGAAGAGACAGGCAGGCAGACAGTGTACAGTGACAGCACACACAAGGCGAGACGCAATCTGAAAAGGGCATCGGACAGACAGACAGACATCCGTTAACTGTGAACCCTGTCACAGTTACCTGAGGCGGTTCATAAATCGCAGCCACTTCTGCCCTGATGCCAAGGGGGATGTCTTTGTGCTCCGTGTACCGACCATATAAGTACCCAAAATGCTGGTTCCCTGTCTTTCTCCAGAAGTCAAGGAAGCGGTCAGCTACGGTGTGATTCTCAAACATGATGTTGTCCACATGCCTGTATTTCTGTAGAGTTAACAACAGTGAGGTAAATAAAACATCAAAACAAATCATTTAAGGGGCCAGGTACAGTGGCTCGCGCCTGTAATCCCAGCATTTTGCGAGGCTGAATCGGGAGGATGGTTTGAGCCCAGGAGTTTGAGACCAGCCTGGGCAACATAGTGAGACCCCATTTCTACAAAAATAAATAAATAAATAAATAAATAAATAATAAACATTTATTTTTCTAGTACAAATTATTCATAAATATTTTATCTTTTACCTAGTTCTTTGAAAAAAACAAGCCAGAAGGCTGCGTTGATGGTAGTGGGTTATCAGAACTTCTTAACATTAGTGTCACTAAAGTTGGTATACAACCCCCCATTGCAAAATTTGACTGGCTTTAAAAAAAAATTTTTTTTTTTTGAGACAGAGTCTCACTCTTTTGCCTGGGCTAGAGTGCCATGGCATTAGCCTAGTTCACATCAACCTCAAACTCCTGGGCTCAAGCGATCCTCCTGCCTCAGCCTCCCAGGGAGCTGGGACTACAGGCATGCGCCACCATGCCCGGCTAATTTTTTCTATATAGTTTTAGTTGTCCGATTAATTTCTTTCTATTTTCAATAGAGACGAGGTCTCGCTCTTGTTCAGGCTGGTTTCGAACTCCTAAGCTCAAACAATCCGCCCTCCTCGGCCTCCCAGGGTGCTAGGATTACAGGTGTGAGCCACCGCGCCCAGCCAAAAATTTTTTTTAATTAAAAAAAAAGGAGCCAACAAAAAACAAAACTGAAGTTTTAAAAACATGCTTTTAACCTTCAGACCACTTCAGAGTCCAGTGGGATTGAGGAGAGTAGAGATGAGTTTCAACAATCAAGAAACTGAAATTAATCTCACTGTGATTTAACCTAAAATGCAGGTTTTCACGATTTCTAGATCAAAAATTAAAGTAGTTTTCAGGAAGAACAAAGGCATGGAGGGAGGGAGGAAGGCTGGTTTCCACGGCAGTCACGGAAGACACAGAGCGCTCTGGGGAGCTGCCTGGGCAGGCAGCGGCGCGGCACGCGCCGGGCTCAGCAACAGGAGCAGCAAAGGCTGGGCGTCTTCTCCTCCCAGAGCCAGCTTTTTCCTAACCGGCCCGGGCAGGCGCCAGGGCTGGCCCCAGGAGGGCTCTATCACCAACCTCCAGAAACAGATTCTTAAAGGCAAGGCCACAACCACCGCTCATTTTAAATATTCCCCAAGAACATTCTCCAGAGGAGCTGGCAGAACAGAGAACTGAAGGCTCCACTCTATGCCTGGAGCTAGAAATCTGAAAACTTTGTCTTCAGCGTATGACCTCTACAAAAGGGTCAACTGATCAATCAAAAACTTCCTGAGAATCTGCCATGCATAGCATACTCTGCAAGTCACAGTTTCTCTCCAAGGAGGAGCTCTTCTGGAAATTTCCATTTCTCAGCCATGAAAACAAACCTAGCTAGACACAGGGAACATCTCACCTGTCTGTTCAGCGTGATGGCACTCGGCTGGCACTTAGTACAGATGCCATTAGGCCACGGAAGGTGTCCCTCGCACCCTGATTTAATCTTGCAACTGATGTTCTCCAAGGCAACAAATTTTCCCCTGAATAAGAGAGGCAGCTTAATTAAAAATCACAATGGTGAAAAGTTTAGCAAAAGGCTGGAAATAACATGTTAAATATCTCACACCTCCTGAGCATCACTCTAGGGAGCTCAGCATGCGGCAGGCAATGGCAGGAAAATGTGCCAGAAATTATTCTAATATAAGTTCTACCCACAGTTCTAGCACCTTCGAAATTTTGCCTTCTGTCCCGTACATATAAGCTACAGAAACACACATCTACTTTCCTACAAAAATACAGTTTGTATTTTCACCACCTATCACTAATAACCATCAGGTTTCAAGGACACTGTAGAGTACCTACTGATCTAACCTGTCCACTGAGAGGAATGAGGCTCTACCAAGTTTCATTAATTTATCAGCAACTTCTAGATTATTAGCCCGGTACTTTTATAAAAAGTACTTTACCCTTGTAAACAAAAAATATTCTCAGTGACTTGAGTTGAGCTTTAAAAAAAAAACACTGGTAGAAGACAGTCAATGAGAGTGTCTTGGACCTCACTCTGAACATGGGGTGAATCTACACATGTGACTTCAGCTTCCTCATTCATAAAACAGTCCAATAATTCCAATCTCTTTTCTTTTTTCTAGCTTTATTGAAGTATAATTCACAAATATTAATAAAAAAACTGTATATATTTAAGGTGTACAACGTGATGCTTTCCTTTTCAAATAAAAATTTTATGTATTTATGGTGTACGACTTGATGTTCTGACACGCGCACACTGTAGAATGGCTGAATTGAGCTAATTAACGTATGCACCGTCCAGCATGCGCATCATTGTCTGTGGTGAGCCATCTCTGGTGTCACGGTATCGAGGAAGCAGCAGCCGTCACCAAGTCTGCATGTTAATGGCATCTATAAACAAGCTCACGGGAGACTGTGTTCCCTAACCTGGACAACAAAGGGCCGACCAAATCTCTTTCACCACAATAAATCTCCACTCGCTCCTTAGCCCAGAAAGTTCCATAGTTTTCCCGCCTGACAAGCAAGAATAGATTTCTGGTGGCTTCTTTCTCCTGGTCTAACATTTTTAAAAAGACATTTTAGGATGTCAGCGTATTATCAGAGAAAAGCTATAATCAGGCGGATCTGACATTCTTCATAAAATGTTGCTGACTTGTGTTCTGCCACCATCTCCTCTTTTTGCACTGACAGGATTTATAAAATAATGGCTGAAGTCTGTTGCTTTCTCGATAGGTGGACAGAGAGCCAAAGGAGGAGGGAGTACGGACCAATGCTGGATACGGTGTAAACGGAATCGAAATGCTCTCAGTTCACCCTTCCTGGCCCTGCCGCTGCCTATGTGAGGGAGCGAAGCAAAGCTGTGTGCAGAGCCTGTGGGCTACCACCACGGCAGCACGACGAGCCCAAGCCGGGACTGTGCCACTGCTGCAGCCCCTGCTATGACTGAAATTAGGGCTCCAGGGAAAGGCTGATGGGGCTGAGATGACCCATTTCTCACAAAGCAGAGCATGCACTCAGACTCCATCACACGACGGGCCACCGTCACATCCACTGACTCGCCCGGGGGGGCGAGTGTGGGGAAAGTCAGCAGGTCGGCACTCTGAGCACTGTGGACGTGCAGCAGGGCGCCTGTCACTGTCCACAAGCTGTCTGTCTCCTGAATCAGGGCAGATTCGCTCACTCAGTGCTGCACCCCCACTCTGATCTTCGTTTCTCTCATTCACGTGTGCACTGCAATAACCAACAATCGCCAGATGCACAGAAAGCAATTTGTGCACGCCCAGGCTACAGCAAGCTGCTTACTTGTCAGCCCCTCCGGTCAGCTTGCGGATGTAGGCATGGAAGGACATGTGCTTCACCGGAGGCTCGAGATGGTTCAGGTAGTCTTCATCGAATGGCTGCAAAACACACACAGTCAGAGAGGTACAGTCACACACGCACCTCCATGCGTGTAGCATGGAGGTCCCACTGTGCACAGGGAGAGCCCAGACAGCTCAGCCTCAACAACTCAGGGCCCACGGGGAAAACGGGTGCTGGGGCCCCACTGATCACTCCAGGCCAGAACCAAACGTCTGTCTGTGTACCAGATATCGTTCCAAGACACGAATCTCCACCAAATATAAAACACTCTGACTCAAATACGTTTCAGGAAAATTTTGCAAAAAGAAATGCCATGAGATGAAGCAGTAGGAGCCTCCTGAAGAAAACCAAGTTGGCTCTGCTGCTGTTAGTTCAGCACTAGCCAGTCAGCACTGTGGTGACAGCTCTCGGTCTCACCAGAACAAATCAGCACAGAGACCTGAGACTCAATGCAAAGTAAATCACAACGGGGACGAGTGTGAAAAGCAACAAGCCCAGCTTTATGTCACATGTTGAAAAGATTGTCCTGGGAGCCACTGTAAATGCTGCCCCTTTGTCACAGCCACCCGAGTGCTTTTAGCCATTCATAATCCACTGGAAGGTCACTGCCGTAAATACAGGCTGGCCCTCCTAGCGCAACTGGCACCAGTGGAACATGAGGCCCAGGGCAATAAACAGATGAGTTTGGTTTTCTTCTCTTTTTTTTGAGACTACTCTGTTGTCCAGGCTGGAGTGCAATCATGTAATCACAGGTCACTGTAACCTCAAACTCTGGGGCTCAAGTGATCCTCCTGTCTTAACCTTCCAAGTATCTGGGACTACACGAGCACGCCACCATGCCTGGCTAATTTTTGCATTTTTGGTAGAGATGGGGTGCCACTGTTGCCCAGTCTAATCTCCAACTTCTGGGCTCAAGTGATCCTCCTACCTCGGCCTCCCAGAGTGCTGGGATTACAGGCGTGAGCCACTGTACTTGATGAAATAGATGAGTTCTTCTGACCACCACAACCAAGTGTGGGGACTCAGAGAAAGTACATAGCAGCTCTGCTGTCAGCAGCCCATCACATCAGCCCCCACCACACTGGCCCCAGGACTTACTCCACAAAGACACTCACCTCTAGCGGGACACAATGCACACATTTCCCCAAAGGGCCATGGCGGCATCTGAGAAGAGCACAGGGCAAAAGAAACACACAGTGCTAAGTAGGTCTGTTTCTCTGCTGCTGCCTCCCAACCTTTTTGATATTTAAAACATACATAATACTGGCCGGGCATGGAGGCTCAAGCCTGCAATCCCAGCAACTCTGGGAGGCCGAGGCAGGAGGATCTCTTGAAGTCAGGAGCTGGAGACCAGCCTGAGCAAGAGCGAGACCCCGTCTCCACTAAAAATAGAAAATTTAGCCAGGCGTGGTGGTGCCTGTAGTCCCAGCTACTCAGGAGGCTGTGGCAGGAGATTGCTTGAGCCCAGGTGCTTGAGGTGGCAGTGAGCTACAATGACACCACTGTACTCTACCCAGGTGATGGAGCAAGACTCTATCTCAAAAGGAAAACAAAAACATACATCATACTTCATAGTGTTTCCCTACCCATGTGGAATTATTTTAGATGGTTATATGGTTGAACTTTTCTTTTTTTTAAAAAGACTGGGATCTCACTAAGTCGCCCAGATTGGAGTGCAATGGTTATTCACAGACACGATCATGGCTCATCACAGCCCTAACTTTTAGGCACAAATGATTCTCCTGCCTCAGTTTCCCAAGTAGCTGGGACAATAGGTGTGCGCCACCATGCCCAGTTTAGTATTTTCATGTGTATTAGAAAAAACTGAACAGCACATCAAATCTGCAATGTCATGCATATTAAAATGACACTTTAAAAAGTGAATAAACTTAAAGTCAATTTAAATAAAAGTTTTAAGTAAATAATGAGAAAGTTAACATGTAGACATGGCAAAAGCCCTGAGAGTAGTGAAAAATAACCCAAGTTTAGAAAACATCTACTTCATGTCCATTATTTTGGTTTTTGTTTTTTGAGACAGAGTCTCACTCTGTCACCTGGGCTGGAGTGCAGTGGTGTCATCACAGCTCACTGCAACCTCAAACTCTTGGGCTCAAGTGATCCTCCTGTCTCAGCCTCCCGAGTAGCTGGGACGACAGGTGTATATCACCACATCCAGATAATGTTTCTATTTTTTGCAGAGACAGGGTCTCTCCATGTTGCTCAGGCTGGTCTCAACTCCTGGCCTCAAGCAATCCTCCCACCTCAGCCTCCCAAAGTTCTGGGATTACAGGCATGAGTTACCACGCCTGGCCCTTCTTGTGCGTTTTGGCAAAAAATATAAAGAATATTTGTCTCCATGGATATCAGATATTTTCAGCCACAGACACCTTGGGAGTTCAACATGCACAATATAAAGAGGAATACGCTTAGTTTACGAGGACAGTGGAGGGGTTGGTCAGAAAACCAAGCTGCAGTCCCTCTGGGGCTCAATTGGATCCCTTTCTAAATGGGGTCAGAATTCTTAAACGCATGTGAGTTCTACATTTCAGAACAGAGATGGCCTCTGTATCCCCTAATTGGCAGGCTCTTCCCAATGATAGGTCAGAATTAACACACATCGGCACAAGTGCACACACTAGCTCTAAAAGGCTGCTAATGAAGCAACAAAGACACAGATCATGCGAGGGAGCCTGCTCGGGGTCCCTGGGAGGAAAAGCAAATGGAAGAGGAGTGCCGGCTAATGGCTATGGCTATGAAGTGGCTGCATGCCAACTGCAGCTGAGCACCATTTGTGGCTCTTTAATCTAAGACATAAAAGTTGCTAATGCAGCATTTGGAATCCCAATATCTCAATGTCAGCACCCTGTCACATTTCCAAAGTGATGCATTTAAAAAAAAGACTCCATTGCACAAACAATCTTAGCTCAGATAATTTCACATCACTGAGTATAAATTCAGATATTCCTAACTGATTTCTTTAATAAGAATTACCAAAAATCTAAAATAAACAAATGTACACATGCTTAAGCATTTCATACAACACTAGGTGGGAGGTGAATAGCCAAAGGAGCAGCGTCTCCTGCACAGGAAATGCTTGCTGAAAGTATAGAAAGAACATGCTAGGGCATCATGTCAAAAATTATTCCGCCGTTATTGGTTTTTTTTTTGAGACAGGTTCTCACTCTGGTGCCCAGGTTGGAGTGCAATAGCACGATCACAGGTCACCGCAACCTCCAACTCCTGGCTCAAGCAATCCTCCTGCCTCAACCTCCCAAGTAGCTGAGACTACAGGTATGTGCCAACACATCTGGCTAATTTTTTAATTTTTTGAAGAGATGGGGTCTTACTATATTGCCCAAGCTGGTCTCGAACTGGCCTCAAACAATTCTCCTGCCTGGGCCTCCCAAAGTGCTGGGATTATAGGTGTGAGCCACCGCGCCCAGCCTCCGCTGTTACCAAATGAGAGAACCCGAATACAACTCTTGAACTGCAGACGTGCAATCATCAGCCCCTTCAACTGCCCCCTTCCCTTGCTACCATGTTCTAAAGCCCCTTCTGCCAAGGGGAATCAGCATGTCCAACCACAGCAAGACTTGGTTTAAGGCCTCTACCTCCCCCTAGACACCTCTGAAATCTCTTAGTATCCAAACACTTTAAAATGTTTTATGTGGAGCATATTTTGATAATCATACTCATAATAAGTTAACAAGATAATTTCAAGTGAAATTTAATCTGAAAACAGATGGGCAAACTCAAAACTTACATTTCTTGATCAGATACATACTAAAACAGGACATGTTACATACGTGTCCCCTTTTTCACCCATTAGGACCACCACGAGCAGGACCACGGAAGCCCACAGGGCACTTACAGCTGAGGGTCTCGGCTTCTGTAAATCTTCCCGTCCTGCTTGCTAAGGTACTGATCGATCTCATCTTCCACCACATTGGGAGCGCCAAAGGTCTTGAACCCCTGTGGGGTTGACGTTTCCATTTCAGATGAGGGCCCAGCAAGGCTCGAGGGAAACAGGAACAACAAATCGCCATGCCTGTTCAAACGACAAACACAAGTTCTTGCCTTCCTTCACAACGTGAGCCATACGGAAGGCCAACTTGGATACCTGCATTTCGACATCTGCAGAGAGCAAACAGAACGGTCCTGAAGACCAAAGAATGAGGTTTCTAATGTTAAGAGAGCAGAACTTTCTTCTAACATCTCTCGTATATTTCTTGGCATTATAAAGATCAGCAGCAGACCCTTTGTAATTTAATTTCTATTACAATTTTATTTTAAAATTTGTGAAACACATCCACACACCTGTCTGATTTTGCACAACTGTACCTGCTGGTCCTTGGGCCGTCCCTCCTCCCGCGCACTCTCTGCTTGGGAGAGAGTGTCCTCTGTCCTCCTTTGCCCCTAGTCAGCTGCCCCATTCATCTACATTATGTGTCTTTCCTTCTCCACATTCACACACACACAAGCACACACAGACATGCACAGAGGCTGCCTCGGCTTTACAAAAAGGGGATCACCAGAGACTACTGTCCTCCTCCAACAAACCCTCACAAAATCCTTCACATATAATGGGTCCACATCTAACCGCTGCTCCTAATGGCCCATCTTCCCCCGTGAGACTGTCTTATCATTCCTTTGGCCACTCCCACACTGAGGGGTTTATGTGCTGTCACTTGTTTCTCCACCGTGAATGTGCCACAAGCACCCAAACACAGACATCCAGGCAGTTTCACTCCTGCAGGGAAGATTTCCGGGAGTGGCCCTGTCACACTGAAGGGTTTTGTTTCAAAAGCTGCTAACGTGCTGCTTTCCAAAAGGCTGCCCCAAATCACAGTTCCAACGGCAATATTTGATTTTCCATCATTTCCAACATAAATGCTGCTCTGCCCTTGATCAGACTCACACTTCAACATTTTTTTTTTTTTTGAGACAGTGTCTCACTGTGTTGCCCGGGCTAGAGTGTCGTGGCATCATGCTAGCTCACAGCAACCTCAAACTCCTGGCCTCAAGCGATCCTTCTGCCTCAGCCTCCCGAGTAGCTGGGACTACAGGCATGCGCCACCATGCCGGCTAATTTTTTCTATATATTTTTAGTTGTCCAATTAATTTCTTTCCAATTTTAGCAGAGACAGGGTCTCGCTCTTGCTCAGGCTGGTTTCGAACTCCTGAGCTCAAACAATCTGCCCGCCTCGGCCTCCCAGAGAGCTAGGATTACAGGCGTGAGCCACCGCGCCCGGCCCACACTTCAACTTTTGCTGGATTTGACTGGCAAACTGTTGTCACCTTAAACAAGTATCCACTCATGAGCACAGAAGTCCCCTGGGGTCCCTCGTGACCAGAGACAGCTCACAACACTAAACTCAAGAGCAGTCGGGAGGACAGGCGGCAGCACGCCATTTGGTAAATGTTTGACTGCTGTCCACAATGCACACACAGGAAAAAGAGACTGGAAGAAGAGCCTACCCCAGCACTAAACCAGCAAACTACAAGAAGAGCAGAGGCCAAAAGTACAAACGCTGCCAGGACACACGGGCATTAAGAGACTTGGTTGTAGCTCTTCAATAGATTTGTTCTCTCCTCTTTTTTCTTCCATAATGTAGGGGTGATAAAATTGCCAAACTGCAATCAGAGATTTCTGCTTCTAGCAGTAGATTAGATATTCATAAACACCCTCCAGCTATTTAAAAACCTGGCTCAACACTAGATTAATTTTAACAAATATAGTCTAAAATACATTGCTGAGCTCTAAAGAAAGTAAAGGAAATCCCCACGGGTCCAAAAAAAGCCAGCAGTACAGTCAGACAAGAACAGCAGGGGACAGGGAGCAGAGAGCTGCCCTCTGGGCCAAGGCCACTCCCAGGAGCTCACTCAGAGCTTTGGGTTTCATCATTCACTGGGCACCCCCTGCCCAAAGTGGTCTGCTGAACCCGAAACTCCCACACAAAACCAGATGACGAAGGGTGTCTGCACAGCTGTGAACAATCCACCAGCTGAAAATAGGAACCAAGGAGGAATTCCGTCCGCCTCTCTCCACTGCATGGTAAAAGAAAAGTCACTGCTGAGACTACAACGAACAGCCTGTCCTGCAGCGTCCAGGGGTGGAGCTGAGGATGCTGCTTGGTTCACAGAAACCAATCTGAAGGGGCCTGGGTTCACAGCACCCCCTTGTGCCAACAGAAGCAAATGCAAACTCTGTAGAAAGGCCATGAAATCTTCAGGATTCCCCAAGATCAAGTTTGGTCAAATAGAATCTCTTTTAACAAAAACCTAAACCCGAAAAACTAAATGGACAAGAAAAACAAGCCAACACAAGCAAGAGTGGGCAGAGACAACAAACAGGGGCAGACTGCCAAGGGCTCACAACGTCCACGTGGAATGTTAAACACACCAGGGCATGGAAAGAGTGTGAGTGACAGCGGTAGAACCCACCAGCCACGAGACACGCACCTGTGTCTGACAGGCCCGAGACGGGGGACCTCACCGACCCGGCAATCTTCAGGGGAGGCCTGGCAGGCCAGCAAGAACAGAGCAGAAACCAGAAGCAGGAGCAACGTGGCCCCTGTGAGAGCTTAAAACCAACAGCTAAATTTGAAAAGAAATCAAAGAACATTTCAAAGTGAAAAATGTAGGTTGGGGCCGGGTGCAGTAGCTCACGCCTGTAATCCTAGCACTCTGGGAGGCCGAGGCGGGAGGATCACTTGAGGCCAGGAGTTCAAAGCTGCAGTGGCTATGACAGAGTGAGACTCTATCTCTTAAAAAAAAAAAAGAAAAAAGCGAAAAATACAATCACTGAAGTAAGAGAATTGGGGAAAAACACTTAAAGAGATAATGGCCAAGAATTTTCCAGCCCTTTTGGGAGAGGGGCTGTGCTGAGTGCTGGGGTGAGGGCAAACTGAGCAGCACAGGACACAGTGTGGGGAGAGGGCCCAGACCTGGGCAGGGTTGGGGGTGGCAGGCAAGAGAGCGCAGGAAGCAGCATCCACAGCCGTCAACCCCACCCACACATCCCAGGGGTGCTTACTCCGAGACTGCTACGTGCGTGATGGGGTGAGCCAGCAAGTGAGCAGAGGACATCTCAATTCTATCATCCCGTGTCCTTAAGAACCAGAAGACCCAGTGAGATGTGACAGGTTAGAGGTTAAATAAAACCTCCATGTTCTGAATGAGAACTGGAAATACCAGCATGAACTTGAGTTATTTTATCTTCAAAAATAGTGCCATTATTACCTAGACCAGTCCCCTGACAGGCCTGGAGACAATGACCAGCCCAGTGGGAATGAGCACCCCATCTTTTCTACACAAACCATACCTCTTGGTAACCAAATCATAGATGACAGGAAGCATCTCTTAAAAGTGTCCCAGCTAAGCAATGAAAACTCAGTAACAGAAGTCAAACACCACCATTCTGTAATGCCCCAACAAACCAATTAGCCTAGGCGCAAAGCATCAAGGTGCAAGCCAGACACCCTGGACCTCCTCACGAAAGCACACACACTCTGAGGTCCTGCTGAGGGACCTGAGCCTGTCAGTCCTCTGCATCCAGCTCCTGACTAGCAGGACGTCCAGGACACGAGAGTCATGCAGAATGGCATGTGAAAGTGAAATCAGCAAAACCAGGAGGTATATACAACAGATAAATTTTAAGAAAAGGAAAGAGTGGAAGGGGAACCTGAAGACTAAGAGATGTAAGACACGCGAATTTTCTTAAAAAGCAAGACAAAGCCAGGCACAATGGCTGGCACCTGTGGTCCCAGCTACTTGAGAGGCTGAGGCAGGAGGATCACCTGAGGCCAGGAGATCGAGACCAGCCTGGGCGACAATAGTGAGATCTCTCACCTCCAAAAAAATATTAATAAAAGAAGAAGAAAAGAGAAAGACCAAACCACAGTGCCTAGGGACAGACACTTAGGCAATGAAAGAAGAAAGAAATTCCAACACGTGACTACCACAGAAGCCAGAACATTCAGGGAGGAGCCTCTGGGTGCCGGCAACTCGCTACACCTCAGCCCGGTCGGTGCTTGCAATGGGGGCACGTTAGGGTCATCCAGCACGACACTGTACTCTGAGGCTTTCGGTGTGTGTTTTATTTAGTAATAATAAAAAGGGGAGGGGAAAAAAGACCATGCAATGGGAGAAGGAAGGTGGACAAGAGACAAAGGCCTGGCCACGCACTAAGAACCCCTTGAGTGCACTGGGACCAGAGGTGTGGACTCAGTGACTCTGTTTACTTTTATATATGTTTAAATGCTGCATATTTACAAGTTTTTTAAAAATGACCAGCCAGATTTGAAAAGGAACCAAATATAATATTCAAAAGTGAAAAAATGTAATTCTTGAAATAATAAAGAGAACAGGAGAGAGGAAATATTTAAAGAGATAATGACCAAGAATTTTCCAGAAGTGATATACAGATCTGCAGGTCAGAATGTGCAGACACAGAAGGCTCAATTTACATCAAGTAGGATTAAACAAACAAACCACAAATCTACACCTGGAAAAATCAAACAGAAACTGTAGGGCCCCAAGACAAATAGACCTTAAAAGCAGCCAGAAGAGGTAAAAAACAAAGGAACAACAATTGGAACTACAACGGATTGGACACAGCGACAACGGAAGCCAGGAGGCAGGGGAACAGATCTCCAGAGAGCTCAAAGAAAGCAACCACCACTCTTAACATGGATAATTCTTGAGCAATGACAGAACTCAGTTCTCAAAGTCTGTATCTGTATTGGCCAATAAGTATTACAAGTCTCATTAAAAAGATACACTCTAAGATGATTCTGAAAAATATCCGCTCTAGGTGCCACCTGTGGGAGTGCCCAACTGTCCCTACCCCTCTAGCATAACACTGTGTGCCAGCACTACAGTTCCGTGGCTTTGTTTCACAGTGTTTCACCGTGTGGCCTCTCTTTCTTGCATCGAGCTATCAGAACAGTTTTTAAAATCATCGCTACTGCTTTTCCAGTGCTCAGCACGTGCAGGTGTCACGCAAGCCAAGGAGGCACTGCCACCCCATGCGGGTGAGCCCGGCGTGGCCCAGGAGGTGAAGAACTCCCCAGGCACACAGCCAGCGAGCAGCAGAACGTGACTCCAAACCCTCGGAACACGAGTGAGAAATGGTTCTCCAGACATAAAAGCCCTTTTACAGGCTGGAGGCAAGATGAACCTTGACCACTCTGGAAATGGATATAAACAACAATGAAAGCCGCAATCTAATTCGGGGGTAAGCGAATGGTAGGTGCACAATATATCTTTGCTGAAAAACAAATAAGTGAATGGTATAATTGCATATTTTTTTTTTTTTTTTTTTGAGACAGAGTCTCACTGTGTTGCCGGGGCTAGAGTGCTGTGGTGTCATCTTAGCTCACAGCAACCTCAGACTCCTGGGCTCAAGCCATCCTCCTGCCTCAGCCTCCCGAGTAGCTGGGACTACAGGCATGCGCCATCATGCCCGGCTAGTTTTTTCTATATATTTTTAGTTGTCCAATTAATTTCTTTCTATTTTTAGTAGAGACGGGGTCTCGCTCTTGCTCAGGCTGGTTTCGAACTCCTGAGCTCAAACGATCCGCCCGCCTCGGCCTCCCAGAGAGCTAGGATTACAGGCGTGAG
>CAUYSK010063282.1:0-61344 GCA_963575035.1 Avahi laniger | reverse complement strand
GGGCAGGAGGGCTCTGACAGGGGGCCTTGTGTTCTATCTGGACTCAGCTCCATCACTAGGCTTCCGTCACTTACAACCTATGGGTGCTGATTATTTACTCCTGATGCCTTAACTTACCAGGTTAACTAAGAAGTCACCTGACTTTCCCTTTTGCATGTCATCGGTGATGTCCGTCTGAAGCCTGAATCAATGAGCTGACCTGGGCTTGGACGATTCCATGGGGCCCAGAGAAGGCAGGGAAGCGGCCTCCTGTCCAGAGCTGCAGGCAATGCTGACATCAAGAGTAAATTTGGGGTCAAGCAGAGATAGGGACCTGAGGTCTGTGAGCCCAAGGTGGGTCTGGAAAGCTTGCTAAGCTGAGGGCAGGGCCAGGAAGAGGAACCAGAACTGGAATGTGAGGCCAGGGACTCCCGGGGCCCAGGTGCAGAGATAAAAGCCAGGCAGCTAAATGCTACGAGGGCTAGGGTGAGCCTGTTGCCCGTGTTCCTGCCACGGTGCAGTGCCTGGGAAAGGAGGCTTTATTTAAAAGGCCAGAGATGAGCCTAGACAACCTCCTCATTGCCAAACCCCGGGTCCACTTTTCAGGACTCTTCCTCTTCAAATGCCTACTGTTTGATCCTGTTGGCCACCTTTCCTGCCTGAAACTCTCCCCTCTTTGGTGCCCTCCTCACTCTTGCCTTCTTTTCTGGATCCAATTTTCCTTCAATTCTTTCCTCTTCTTTCTCTAGGATTCCCCATGGCCAATAAAATCACCAGGCTAGTAGGTGGAAGAGATGAAACTCAGGTCTTCTCCTTCCCAGTGACTCTGCCCATTCCATTCCTGATGCAGTGTAGACAACAAGCAGCTAATGGAACAAAGAGCATTCAGTTAAAAAAAAAAAAAAAAAGTCATCAATTCAATCCCCAGTGGAACCACCGATGGACAAAAGAAGTCATCAAACATCTTGTATGGGGCTGGACCTACACCAGGTGCAATGGAGAATTCCAACAGGAGTGGCCTCCAAGGAGCCTTAGATCAGAAGGTGGCTAGAGGGTGGTCATTTTCATGCCCAGAGATGAAGCTCTCCATCCCTAAGATCCAGAGTCTATTTTAGACTGCAGGCAAGGCCCCTCTCGGGGTCCTGATGAGGATTTGGTACCCAGCAATTGTTCCCACTTGCATTTGCACCGGAACTGGGCTTTTCTGTAGCTGCTGCATGCTGTATTTGCAAAACTATCAGCTTCCCCATCAATCCCCAAGCTTGTATGTTCTCTGAATTATTTAATGCTACATTCCAAGAGGCTGTGAATAATGAAATGGTGTGTAAATAATCTTATCTCTGTCTCTACATGCAGAGATTGTGAAGGGGCACCCAGAGAGGCTCCGTGCTGCCAGAATCTTACAACACCTGCACATGATTAAAAACCAAACCAAATGTCCCCTAGATAACTGCTATTCCCTAGTGGGTGAAAGAAACAAGCAAGTGCCTCATCATATTTCTCATGTGGAGAGAAGCAATTATATATCAGGTTTCAGGTTCAAATGCCTCTGGGATAATTACAGCACTGCTTTAGAGCTGTACAGAACCTGACAGATTACCCCATTCTTCCACCTGCCTGTGAGACGGGCAGACTGCTTTCCTAATTGACAGACAAGGACACTGAGCCCCAGAGAGATGGCCTGGCTTATACAAGCAGTTAGAGTGAGGAAGCAACAAGCTCTGGCCCAGCTCCTGACGACTCTGCCAGCATCCTTTCTTCCACGAGGTGGCTGTCTGGCCATCACGCGAACGTGCATTTGTCTCCCAGTCTATGCGCACTGGGATTGCTACCTGCCCACATAGCAGGTTCACCTTAGTTTGGGGCACGTTTTTGTGTGGTTGTGGGGAAGGGAATCCTATTTTCTTTAAGTCCCACACAAACAGGGTCAGATGCTTGACCTACATAAGTACCGTGAGTCATCGAGGTAAAGGCAAGAGAACGAGCATACAGAAGGAACTGGGTGCTTTGTCATTGAGCAGACCCCAGTGCACTAGAGTGTGGTGGAAACAACCTTGGGACCAAGAATCAAGAATTCTAAGGACAAGCCCTGATTCTGCCATAACCAGCTATATCATCTTAGAGAAGTATCTTATCACCCTGAGCATCCAATTTCATATTCAATAAAATGGGATAAATAATCATTTGCCCACAATGTTGCTGTGTGGCTAAAATGGGAAGCATTTATACTAGTGGTGGTGTTATACCATCTATTAGCTTATGTTCCGAGGATTGCAGGGGTGATACAAGGAGACAAACACTCAGGCTGTAGGAATTTGGTAGAATTTTCAATCCTCCCAGAGGCAAGGGGATGCACAGACACAGAAATACAGTTCCCCAAGTATGATTCACAGAACTAGTCCAGGCTGATCAAAAGTCTCCCATTTTCACCATTCCAAGTCCTCCCCCAGTTGCAAAATCTCCCATCATAAAAATCCACCTCCTTTGATAAGGATAAAGGAGAACATGGTGAGAAATGATGTAAGGAATAAAGTCCCCCTGTAATCTTCATCAGCATTTCTGAAGTAGATGTCCTCAAAAGTCCTCTTCATTCTCTTTGGAGCTCTGGGTCTCTTCTGAGGACTCTCACATCACCTACCCATGCACCCTTAAAGGAGACCATTTGGATCTGGGCCCCCCCATAGGCAGATGTCCAGCTGAATAGGACATCTCACTACCAGCATCACATAGACATCAACCAGGATGTAGGTGAACAGCATTTTAAGATAATCAAGGAAAGCGAGTTATTATAGGGAGGCTTTATTCAAAAAAGGAGATCTGGAATGACAGAGAGATGAAACATTGCCTAATTGGGAGAACAATTGGGAAGAACTATTAACCAGAATAGATTCAATTCCAGACACCCCACAGCTTAAGTGTCAAGCCCGGAATAGCTCCCCCGAGACTGATCAATGATTCCACTTCCTCCTTGGTACCAGGAACGAGCTTCCAGGTAAGACGATAAAATATTATGCAAAATGGGAGGCCCGTTCTATCTGTCCTCACCCTTTCTCCTCCTTTCCTCTTCCCAGTTTTTTTGCACCATTGAATTGTGATTTTATCTTTGATACTTCTGTGACCATTCTAGAGGGAGAAAACATCTCTAATTTTTCTTTATTTATTCAATAATTTGCTGAACATCTCCACAACACACAAGTTGTCCACAGACATCTTGAAAACAAAATATCTAAAAGTGAGTTCCTTCCCTGCCCCTCAGAGCAGTTCCTCCTAACATCCTGTCTCAATTGGTGATGCCACAAATCCCCTAATCACCAAGAGAGTCCCTCCAACTCCTCTGTGCCCTGCATCCATCAACTCTAAATCTCGGTACTTTTTGTCTCAGTCTTTGGTTAACTCCTCAATATTTGTAGCATTTCTTGCATGTGCCATGCATTCTTCTAGCTCTAGAGAAATTTTGTGGACAAAATGGACACAATGTCCACCCTCATGGGTTCAAATCCACCTCTTACCAGCTGGGGCAAATTACTTAATCTCTGTGTGCCTCAGGGTTCCCATCTGATAAATGGAGATAAAAATAGTACCTATCTCATAGGATTGCTGTGAAGACTAAACATGTAAATTAATGTATAAAGAAAGCACTTGGAACATAGTAAGTGTGTCTGCTGTCATATTAATCCAATTATAATAAGAGATACAAAAAATACAGGCTCCTCCATGGTGTCCTGGTGACCTTATACATATCCACTTAAACCAGGCAGACAGAGCCTCCAGCCACAGCTAGTCTGAGTTTCAGAGAACACTTCAGGATTATTCCAGAACATAAGAGGATGGGTGGCCACTCACCTCCCCATGTCTCCAGGGGACTGCCATGAGGCAGTTTCTGTGATCTCTGAGGCTCTGATGAGGTCTGAGGCTTCCTGCCCCATTCCCCGAGCATATGGCTATGACTATAAAACCACGTGGCTGCACTCAGCAGTGGGTATCCCTCTCTTGTGTGGTACCGGCATCCAGCTCCCAATGGCTTGGGTTTCTCCTTCTCAGTGTGTGGGACACAGACCACAGGAACAGACTCCTTGGGATGATCTTCCTTTCACTATCTATGTAAATGATAAACTGTTCGAATCTGACCACAGTTTGTTGTATCTTTGCCAGAGAAATCTTGTCAGGTCTTAGCTTTTGGTCCTTGCCTTGTGCTTAAGAAAGAGGAGAGGATGGTGTTTTGTGCAAGTTGCAGAACAATAGAGGGACCAGAAGAACTCCAAAGCTCTTCATCACATGGCCCCCACATTTAATCTCTGAGCCCACACATTTCTACCTTTAATGCATACTGTCCAGTCTCTCTGCCTCCACTCTGGCCCCCTCCTGTCTAGCTTCCTCAGAGGACTCAGGGAAATCTTCTAAAAACACAGAGAATCACATCACTCCTCTGCTTCTCCAAGTCTTCTTTACAGACTTTCAATTGTGTCAAATAAATGCAATTATTATCAATGGCCTACAAGAGCTGTCATGGCCTGGATTCTGCCAACATCTCCAACATCAGCTGAGACTCCCCCTCTCACCAACCAAGGTCTTGTCACCCAGGCATTTTCTTGCCATGTCACCAAACATGACAAGATCTTCTGCACATCAGAACCTTTACATATGTTCTCCTTCCCTCTTTCTAAAATGGGGGAAGAAGTGATGGAAGATGACAAAATCCTGAAGGACTCCAAAGAATAGGGAGAAAACACAACAAGAGACTGATGGTGAGCAATGGGAGATGTGGGACAATAACCATGAGAGGGTGGCATTGGGAAAAAGAGATCAATGCTCTCTGTGGCACAATGAGTGCTCATGAGACGTGATCTACCAGGTATTCAATGATCAGAACAGTGTGAGGTCACAGGTGGCCTCACCAAGGCCAGGCCTGTCACAGTGCAGAGGGAGGAGGATGTGGGGGGTCAAAGCCAGCCCAGGATGGCTCAAAGAGAATAAATGAAAACAGGGAGCAAGAGACAAGCTGAAAATGCAGGAGAAAAGGAGAAAACCAACAGAGTGAAATGGTGAAAAGGCAGGGGGAATGGATTTCAGAGTACAAGTGGAGGGGGTGGTCTTGATGGAGGAAGATGCTCTAGAAACAAGAGTAAAAGAGGAGAGAGGGTGCCTTAGAGACTTCATCTGCCATTTGTCTCTAACTTGACACTGACTTCTCACAATTCAACCAAATGCACCATATTGCTATCCTCTTCTGCAGATTTCTGTTCTGGCACTTCTCTGTCAAGAATGTCCTTCCTCACCCCCTTTGCCTACTAACTCCCAGTGAGTTTATGTGCACACTTTGAAGACACCCCTTCCCCACCCAGGTGTTGTATTTCTCTTCTTACTTTCCCAAACCTATTTGCATAACTCTGGCACTGCTCTTGCCAATTTGTTTTATATTCACAATCTTAGCTACCTATTTCCATCATGAGGGCATGAACACTATGTGGGTAGGACAGTAATCCTACTTATGTCTGCACTCTCGATGATGTCTTAACACAGAACTGACACACCGTAAGCATTTAATGAATGACTGGAGTCGTTATCCCTGGACCGAGTCACAACTTTGTGATTTTTTTTCCTCTGTGTAGTTTTAAGCAAATCATTTCACCTTTCTGAGCCTCAGTTACTTAAGCTATTTATAAGGAGACCAAACCCAGTTGCATATTGGAGGAATTATATGCGAAATTTAATAGTATAGTCCTGCAGAAATTTGAAAAAAAAACATTAAAATGTTATATATTATCACTCATTACCACTATGACTTATGAGGAGCTGGCCCTTGAAACCTAATTAGTTTCAACAGGAGTGTCCATAATGCTAACATGTTTTGACTTAGGGTTTTTGAGAAGTTGGAGAGGTGGTGGTATGATAGAGTAAGGCCTGGAATTGGGACCAAGTCCCTAAATAGACTTGAGACTTGAAGCAAATCACTTAGTTTGTCAATTTCGTCCATCACAAATATTTGCTGAGTGCCCACCATGCATCAGACACTGCGGATACAAATGTGAGAAGGTTCATTTCCCATCTAGAGGGAGAGAGACTTGCATTCAGTGGTGAGAGTTCCATATCTCATAGTAATCGCTGCAATGCAGGGGGGCGGGGGGGAATGCACCAGCCCTGCCAAAGGAGCAGGAGGCAGTAAAAAAGGCTGTGCAAGCGGGGTGCATTTGAGCTGCAATTTGGAGGATGGCTGGGAGTTTGCCACAGAGAACCAGGAGAGGAACAGCATGGACAAAAGGTAGAAGTTCGTGGCAGACAGATGTGAAGACAGATGTGGTAGACAGATGTGCCCTGTGATCCTCACCGCCTGATATTCATGCCTTTGTGTGATCTTTCCTCTTGAACATGGGCAGAACTTCTGCTAAACAATAGAATATGGCAAAGAGGAAGGGATGTCTTTCCTGTGATTGTATTACATTTGTAAGACTTTTTTTTTAATTCTAAAATGATAAGTTTTATTTAGATATAATCAGCCGTTGATTTAACATGTTTTTTTGACATACAAAAATCAGACAGAAAATTGTTCCAAACATACTCTATTGTTACTATCTTGACAGAGGTCCAGATTTGATTTTGTAAAGTGAGAAAGGCCTACTCTAATTACACCTGAGCCTTGACCTAAAACAGAGTATTTCAACCTCAGCACTATTGGCATTTTGGACCAGATAATTCTTCGCTGAGAGGTAGCAGTTTGGATGGGACTGGAAACCACTATCCTCAGTGAAGTATCTAAAGAATGGAAAAACGAACATCACATGTACTCACTACTAAATTGGAACTAACTGATGAGCACACATGTGCACAGAGGGAAGTAAAACTCAAGGGAAATCAATCAAGGAAGAAGAAGGAGGAGGGGGCGGGCGAAAACCTATCTAACGGGTACAACGAACAATATCTGGGTGATGGGCAC
Organism: Avahi laniger; assembly: GCA_963575035.1. Taxonomy (NCBI): domain Eukaryota; kingdom Metazoa; phylum Chordata; class Mammalia; order Primates; family Indriidae; genus Avahi; species Avahi laniger. The sequence goes on along the minus strand of CAUYSK010063282.1, from coordinate 54,434 downwards.
TCTTATAACCATGACTCAACCATCATAAAAGCAATTCATGTAACCAAAATTATGTGTTCCCTGTATTACTTTGAAATAAAAAATAAAGACTCTTTCTTGCTAGCAGACTCGTCCTAGGGTCGGTACTCCTTGCTGGCTTTGAAGAAGCGAGCTACCGTGAATCCTACCGCTGCAAGGAAATGAATTCTGCCAACAACTCAGACAGCTTGGAAGTAGAACCTTCTCCTCTTGAGCCTCTAGAAGTGAATGCAGCCCAGTCAATTCCTTGATCACAGCCTGGTGACATTCTGAAGCAGAGAAGCAGCTAAGCTATGCCCAGACTCCTGACTCACAGAAACTGTGAGATAATATGTGTGTGTGATTTAAAGCTGCTAAGTTTGTGTTAATTTGTTATGCAGCAATAGAAAACCAATACAAACTGCGAAGCAACAAAGCAACACTGTTAAGCTCAGAAGGGCCACGACCGTCTCCTATGCCCTGGTTTCCTCAAGTGTAAAGTTGAAACTGTAACAAGATCAGACATACCTATTTCCGAGGACGATTGGGAGACCCGGTGAGATATTAGCCAGGAAAGAGTTTGTAAACTGTCAAATGCTGTAAAGCTGCCAGTTGGTCGCATTCTATTTCCTTAAACACACAATCACAAAGTCCCCAGAGTGGGCCGCCTACCTATTTAGAAAGAGTAATACGTGGAGGACTAACCAAGCTCTTTTCATATCCCCGAAGCAATGCCCTTTCTTGCCTCTGAGCCATTGACCGGGCTGTTCCTCCTCCTGGAGCACTCTTCCCCCCAGTTCCTCCCACTGTGCCTGCACCTGGCCAGCTCCTCCTCCTCATGCACAGTGCAGTTTAGACTCCAGCTCTCCCAGGCCCCCCCCAGGGCAAGGTGCCCCCTCACCCTCCTTCTGTGCTCCAGGGCACCCTGTACTCAACTGTGTCACCCTATACTGCTTGTCTCCCCTCCTACTTGCTTGTGAGCTGTGACCTCCTTAAAGACAAGAATTAAGTCTTATTTTCCTGCATGCCCCGAGTGTCTGGCACAATGCCCCGTGTGCAGCAGGTGGGATTACACTTGTACACATGCATAGCGTGGACAGGCTTCTAGTGCAGGCAGTGCTGATGTGAGCAGGGGAGCAGACTCCCCCAACAGTCTTCCCCCAGGGAAGTATAGCCATTTATGATTGTATTCCTCTTAGGAAAAGGATGTGTAGGGGCTTGTTTAAACTTTTTTCTCAAAAACAGTAACAATTGGAGCGTATTTGGTTTTCTCGCAGGTATAGACAGCTCTCCTGCTCCAGGCCCCTCGGGCAGCTGCCAGAGAAAGTTTCCTGCTGCCTGAGTTCCCTCCTCTTCTGAGTTGTCAGCTCAACTGCTTTTGAGCCGTCTTCCTGAGAGGTGGGAGGAAGGGGAGATGGCTTTGCTAGTGTTTAGATCTAGAAAAGAAAGCCTTAATTAGGCAGGGACGAGGACTGTTCCCACCAGCTCCGGGAAGGTACAGAGAGACCCAGTTGGAAGTGAGGAGGAGGGCACATGCAAACCCAGCAGCAGAGGCACCAGGGTCTGCAGACCCGAAGACAGGAAGGCAGAGCAACCACACTTCTGCTTTCCTCCTCCCCTGGGAGCCCCGGGACTCTCCTTGGATGAAGCCATAAGCTGAGCCAGCACCATCCACCCCTCGCTCCCACTTACAGGTGGGACTTTGCTACCATTCCAGTCTGGATGTGAAGCCAGGATCCACCACATGCCGGATGTGTGACGTGACCCAAGGTGAGTCAACCACCTTGGAGAAACCCGGATGCCCATTTAAAAGTGGAAATAGCAATCCCAGCATTGCAGGGTTGTTAAAACAATTAAAATAAAGTATGTGTGAACATAATAGACAATTTCTAAATGTCAGCCCCGGGCCGGCTACCTCCCCTTGGCATAGCAGCCACCTAAACCCAGAGGAAAATGCACTCTTGAAAGAAAACGAGATACCGCATGGGGATAGTACTTTGAGGTGAGTAAAACACCAATGTGTAAAGTGTAATCACCATTATTACTATTGAAGAAAACAAAATGAAAAACAACAGGCATTATAGGGAGGGAAATTGCAGTGTCCTGGGAGCCTGCTGTTAGTTGCTCTCATGTGCACACAGGACCGCAGAGCATCCAAGCAGCTGTGTGCATTCCGTCTCATCTGACCCTCCGGCAATATCAATATTTCAACAGTCTCTCCATCTTACAAAGGAGGAAACTGAGGCTCAAACATTGTAATGGCTTTCCCAGAGAGTGCCAGCTAGGACACAGGGGGACGAGAAATCAACATCATGTTTCTAGAATCATCTGCCCTTTCCTCCCCAGCACATTCTGTCTGCGAGCACTCTTGATTGTTTCGGACGGGGGTGGGGGGAGTCCACAGAGACCATCCAATCCCTCGCCCTGTGTCTCCCTCCTCCCCGCCCCCTACCGACGGAGCATCGCGCACATTCCCCCAGTCTCTCCTGGCATTTCTAAATTATTAGAACAATTTTAGTCACACATAATACAAACCCAGCTCAAGCAAGTTTGAACAGAAAGAGAACTGGTTGACTCCAACGCCTGAGATGTGCAAAGGTGGTTTGGGCTTTAGGTACAACTAGGTCTGGGTGCTCACAGACTTCTGTGTCCTTGTTCCTTCTTTCCCCATCTCAAACCACCCCAACAGAGCCAGCATCTCCCCATACGCTCCATGCTGAACAAAGACAGTCTACGTAGCACCACTGGCCAGTTCCTCATCCTTTGTGATGCCTTCTTTGGCCCCTCCTGGCCACGAGCTCCAGTCTTCTGACGTCTCAGAGAATGTTGTGGCAGGGTCTCTGATGGGGCAGACCTGGAGTTTTTACTTTTAAGTGAGAGAAGCTGTTACTGTTTGACAATTGCCTGCTATTTTTTTTCTATTTTTATATAGAACACAACAAATCCTTAGATAAACTATTTTTACTGGCCCTTTTACTTGCAGGCATGTAAAGCAAAAGTAGGCATAGTACAGTATAGGAAGGGTACCCTGGGACTTTTTTAACTCCACCTAAGCTGTAATTCTCCTCTAAAAAGGACATGGAAATATTGGCCTAGGGACCCTAGAGCCTCTTGAGAAGAAAATGACTTCAATCCCAATGCTGAATCTTTGACTGTTCAATGTTGATAGGACTTGTCTGAATACCGAGGGGGATTCACGGGGGGCAGCGAGCAAGCAGGCCTGGTGGACCCAGCCCACGTGCCAGCCCCCCTCTTCCACTGCCCATACCCAGAGGGGGCTCTCTGGACTCCATTCTAGCCCCTGCGTGGATGAGTAAGTCAGGGCTCACCTGCTCTGTAAGCCTGGTGTTCCTCAATCCCGGCAGGATGAGTAGAAAGGTCTACTTTGGTCTCCAAAGCCACAGTCTCCAGCTCAGTTTAACAGAGGCCCTATATTTTAGAAATCATAAAATATTTGCCCAAAGTCATAAAGTTTTGCTTTCTCCTTTGATCTCTGGTTTTTGTATATTTACTCCCTCAGTTTGAACCCCAAACATGAAAGAAGCAAAGACACATGTTTTATGGTGGCTTAGAGCTTCATCCCAGGCCTCTGCTTTGCTTTGTTTGTTTCATTTCTCCCACTGGGCTGGGGACAGGAAGGACAAAATCCAGAAGAGGAGTGAATTTCCCCAGGAGTCTGGCTGGACCCAGGCTGGGAGAGTAACCCAATGCTCAGGAGTCAGAAGACTTGCCGGGTCTGTGCGCTCCCTAAACCTAGCATCCCCACACTTGGAGCTACACAATCTCAGTCACTCCTCAGCAGCACTCTACATGTCTACTTAGGATGCACAATGTTTGGGATAAAGGAAGTGCGTTGAGAGGAACTAACAACCAGCCCAGGATCACACCATCTGTGAGTGAGCTTCACGCCAGATCTCCACACCCTGCTCTAGTGTCTGGGGTGGCTTTTTATCCAGGAGATGACCAAAGTGACCTGTGACACCTGCTTCTAATATGTCACGCACTGCTCCTGTGCTCTTCATCAGCTGGTACACAATAAAAGAACAAGACATGTCTTTAAAAAATAATTTTTATATAACATTTGTCATATCATTCAAGATCTTGTCAATAGTCTCCTTGGGTCTTCTACACCCCTTCCCCCAAGATAAACTGAAAGGAAGGTCTGAGGGACAGGACTCTGCCCTGGGCTTGGTGTGGCTGCCTGAGGACTTGCCCCCCTGCAGGACCTTCCCGACGGACGACTGGCACCTACTCACACCTCAACCCACCGTCCCACGGCCTCCGCTTCACCGTTTCCCTCTGATCATTTTCCCCTCTTTCTTCTGTCTCCACCTCTCGTCTCGCTCCCTGTCTCTCTGCATCTCTTTAACATGCACACATGTAGATTCATTTATGTCTTGCATACCTAAGCTAGTTTCTCCAATGGGAGATGGGGGGAACACATGCCCAGAAAAAATAAAATTTGGCCAATATCACCAGGTGGTGATAGCTTTCCGTTAAGTCTTTAAAATCCTTTTCCCCTCCTGTGTCAAGGTTGCCTGAAGGGCAGAAGCATCTGTTTGGTTCTAAATAACTGGGGAGTTTGCTGTCCTGGACCCTGATCCTTCCTCCTGCAGCTTTCCTAGTCAGCCCAGCCCCATGCCTAGGGGCCCCAGGCCCTGCAGGGCCCTTGGGCCAGTGCCCCAAGTGTGCTTGGCAGATGTCAGCATGGCCAATTCCAGTCCTTCCCTGGGCTTCAGGACAGCTCCACTGAGCTCCACGGCCCAGGGCAGCAGGGGCTCTGCCTATCAGACAGCCTCAGGTGCAGGAGGCTCTCCCAGGATGGGGAGGCCAGCTGGGGGAGGGACACTGTCCTGCACTGAGGGCTGTCACCTCAAGGGTCAGCTCAGCCGTGCAGGGCCCTTCATCTGCTGCAGCCGATGATGCTCACAGCTGGCTGACACTGGGTGAGCCCCAGGGAATTCCCATCTCAGACTTCAGCAGCCTTCTGAGAAAGGCTGCACTTTACAGCTGTGACATGGGCAGGCCCTGAGTGACAGGCTGTCCGTCTTCTCTCCTTTCCTCTGAAGGGTGTTTTTTTTTTCCTGTTGATGGCCGTCCAGCATAGCCTAGACATGAGTCCAGCAACATCATGGAAAAATCCAGGCTTAAGGCGAGACTTGGGCTCCAATCCCAGCTCCACCACTTCTAGCCGCGTGACTTGGGCCAATTACTTGGTTTCTGTGTCCCAGCAGGAAACAGGTAGTGCACTCAAGCTGAGTGGCATGAGGAGAGTTTAACAGAGAACTATTTACAAGGTTAGGGCAGGACTCAAGGAAACCTAAAGAACCAGTGACGGGCAGAGGGCACTTGCCAGCTCAAGGCTTCAAAGGCCAAGGGGAGTGGCTGCTGTTTGGGAATGGCTGCCTGACAGGAGCTGGGGCCCTCGGTAGAGTGACACGGCCAACCCGCAGCATAAACACAACAAGCGTGCTCTCCTTCCACTGGCAAACCTGGCGAGAAGCCAGACAGCGAGGGACCCATGGAAGCCCTCCACGTGGATCAGCTCTAGGAACACAGAACTGAGGATGTGGAGAGAAGACAGGAGACAGCCAGCACACCCTGTCTAAGCTGTAGTTTCCCTATCTATAAAATAGAAGTAATAATCACCATAGAATTATCGAGAACAGTCAACAAAATAGTACATGCAAATCCCTTACCATGGCACCCGCACACAGGAGCTGCTCTGAACCTTCTCTCACCAGAACCCAGAACCCTGTTCGTGTCTGGATCTGCCCCAACCCAAATCGGGACACATCCCAGCTCCTCTGGGAACGGCCTGGGTTTTGGCAAGGGTAGATTCCCACCCTCACAGCTCCCACTGTAGCATCTCAGGATGTCTTTTTGTTTGGAAAACACTGATACCTAAATAATTTTTGTATACTTCAAAACAGCTAGAAGAGAAGAACAGTAATGTTCCCAACATAAAGAAAAGATAAACGTGTGAGGTGATGGATACCCCAATTATCCTGATTTAACCATTACACATCATGGACAGGTATCAATAAATCACATGAACCTCAAAAATATGTACAAATATTATATGTCAACTTAAAAATTTAGGAAAAGAAAACATTGGTATCTCATGTTTAAACAATGGTTTGCACAGCACTTAATCATCTAACACTCACCACAGCCCTGAGTGGCAAAAGTGTGATTGTCCCATTTCACAGATGAGAAACTGAGGCTCAGATTCATTACTTCGCCAGAGATCCTTGTGTCGTGAATAAGAGAGCCAAAACTCAAACACTAAACTTTATGTTTTAGGTCTCTGTTTCTTTGCATTTATTCCACATTTCACACCTACAAAGGGAGTGTAGTAGATCTCGTTTTCAGTTTTCTGCCCCACCTGAAGGAGATGGGGTGGCATCTGTGGCAGGCACTGGTGTGTTCCACCCAAATCCCCTCAAAAATCTATCCTATCCATCCTTCCCCAGGCTCAGTGTGCTTTTGGTTTGCAATTCCAAACCTGAAACCTTTCAAACGAAGACTCTCTTTAGGGTACTAGAGTCACTTTGTCATGTGCTCAAGGACAGTGGGAAGTGCCTGGGAATTTATGTCTTTCCATGTGGTGGCCCTTAGTCAATGACCAGGGGTGCTAGAGAATGACCACCCAACTCCCTTGCCTCAAGGAACGACCACTCTGAGGCTGAGAATTTCAAAGCGTCTTTATGGGGTCAGGTTCAAAGACTCTGCTGAAATCATACCCTTGGTTGGCCTCTTGCCCTCCCCCGCTCCCTCATTGGCTTCTCCTGAGAGCATTTTCTTAACCACCTGTACATGAGTCTTCATCTTAAGATCTGTGACTGGGGACCTGACCCAAGACACTATTTTATTCTAAAGCCCCTTATGGGAACTAGAACTATCCTCACACCAGAGTGATGATCAGACTAGACCACCTGTACCCAAATCAGAGGCAACTTCTTTTCTGTTCCAGATCCTCAGGCTCTCAGTGAAAACACTATTCTAAAATTGCAAAAAGTCATTCTCCAGCAGAGCCCATAGGGACCCAGGAAAATCTCCGCGATTCTTGGCTATGGCTCCGCCTATGTGAACATAGCACACAATGCCCTATACCATTTTTCTCAGGGACACACAAATCGTCTTAATTCCCCTCAAATTCTATCTCCCCCGCAGGCTCAGTCCTGAAATTTCACTATCTGGGTTTTCATTGCTGCTCTGACAAAATATCCTGGTTGGAGTCACACTTGAAGTTGTTATCTCATAGCTGTTACACTTTAATTTGAATGAAATATCAGTTTCTTCATTGATAAAACAAAGATAACAGCATAATTTTGGGAGTGTGGAGTGAAGATATAAGGGCTATAGAAAGCGGTTGAAGTTTAGGAAACTGCCCTTGTCACCATGACCATTTCACTGAGGGAAATTCCAGGCTAAAGGTCGTGGTTTCTTACCTCCTTTCCAGCCAGTGGAAGATGAGGCTGGGTGATCCCAACAGAGCAGGTACGATGCTTTCCACTGCAGCAGCAGAGCAACCTGGTTCCGAATGGCTTCCTTAACAAGGGAGACTTGTCAGTTCACAGGACCCATATCTCAACATAGGTTTCTCATGACTGGTTAAGTCACAGCTCAACTACTATACCAAGGACCCAGGATCTCCCCATATTTCCAGTGTGCCACCTTTAGCCTGACAGCTTATCCCTTGTTCTAGCTACCCTCATGGTCACAGGTGGCTCAACATCTCTAGTCATTAGGAAAATCCAAATTGATACCACAAGGAGATGCTCCTACACACCTATTCAAATGAAGAAGATTTTAAAAAGTGACCACACCCAGGAATAGGGAGCATGTGAAGGAACTGGAACTTTTATACACTGTTGTTGAGAATGTAAAACAGTACAGCCACTTTGGAAAACAGTTGCCAGTTTCTTAAAAAGTTAAATATATACCCACCATCTGATCCAGCCACTCTTAGATATTTACTCAAAAGAAATGAAAGCATGTGTCCATAAAAAAACTTGTATGTGAATGTTCATAGCAGTTTTACCTGTTACAGGCAAAAACTGGAAACAACCCAAATGTTCAGCAACAGGTGAATGGATAAATTAAACCACTCTTCAATGAGCAAGAATGAACTACTGGTTCACTCATCAACAGGGACGAATCTCTAAGTAATTATGTTGTGTGAAAGTAGCCAGACAAGAAAGAAAATATACTATATGATTTGTTTATATAAAAAAACTATATAAAAATGGGATTTATATAAAAAAATATGCAAACTAATATACAGTGAAAGAGAGTGAATCAGTGGTTGCCAGGGGAGAGGAGAGCAGGAAGGGGCAGGAGAGAAAAATTACAAAGGGACACGAAGAAACATTTGGGAGGTGATTATTGTGTTTGCTATCTTGATTGTGATGACAGTTTCACAGCATGCACATATCTTTGTTTTTGCTGCTATAACAAAATACCCTAGTCTGGGTAATTCATAAAGAACAGAAATTTACTTCTCACAGTTCTGGAGGCTGGAAAGTCCAAGATCAAGGCACCAGTAGGTTCAGTTGTCTGGTGAAGACCTGGTCTCTACTTCCAAGATGGCACCGTGATGCAGTATCTTCTTCCAGAGGGGACGAACTCTGTGTCCTCCCACGTCAGAATGGACAGAAGGGTGAAAAGGGACCAAACTCCCTCACTCAAGCCCTTTTATAACAGCATCAATCCGTTCATGAGAGTGGAGCCTGCCCTCATGACCTAAACACCTCCCAAAGGGCCCAACTCCCCAGTGTTGTTACATTGGGGATGACAATTCCAACACACAAGTTTTAGGGGACACATTCAGACCATAGACACACATATATGCCAAAATATATCAAACTGTATGCTTTAAATATGTGCAGTTTATTGTATGTCAATTATGCCTCAATAAAGCTCTTAAAAAAAACACCACTTCTTGAGCAGCATGGAGCATGGACAACAACAAATACAGAATGGTTTGGCAGAGGCCAAAAACAGTTCACCTCCATTTTGGAAAGCTCAATGAAATATTTGATCACAGACCAGAAAACATCTCTTTAGTGATGAGAAGGATTGTGTTCATTTGTGAATTTGCATCCACAGACATATTTCCCAAGTGTCTACTACGTACCATTCATGTGCTATGTACTGGGGACACAACAATGAAGACCTTGCTCCCTATAGTCCAAACTCCAGCAGAGAAATCTGGCAAGGAACAGCAACAACAACACAATTCACACTCACGCCCGAAAGCATCACGTCTCCCAGCCCTACTGCTGACCAGTTTTGTTTGAATCATGGTCTTTCTTTATGCTGACCATCCATCCCCATTTGGAAACACATCATTTGTTTTAATGATTTTCTGTCATTAGTTAAGCTATAATCAAGTCACTGTTAGTAAAGATTATACCATTCTCTGTCCATATTATACATTGATTCTGAAGACACTCAACCATCATAGCCTGGACTCATCAACCTCATCTTCTACTGTTCCCTTTTTGAATCCACCTTGCCTCCCATTAATAGATTGAGAGCAAGCATGCTACAGAGAAGGGAGCATAGGTTTGGGATCTCACCCATCTCACCACTATACTATCTTTATGACTTTGGGAAGGTGATAAACCTCCCTGGGCCTCCATTTTTCTATTTATATAATGGGGATAATATATCATCTCTAGGATTAGTGGGAAGACAAGAGGCAATGCATGTGAGAACCAAGCAGAATGCCTGACACATAGTAGGTGCTCAGTTAATTGAAACTATCACTACTATGACAATAATGATTCCCATTCAAGCTTCGTGATTCATTACCATTGTGTCCTTGGGCATTCATATTACCACTGTCATGTCATTTCTTCATTTGAAATGTGAGGGTTACAATGTTTATTTCCCAGGCTGCACGTCACTGTGAGAGTCACATTAGAAATGCTGTTACATAAGTGTAGACTGAGCACTCGTTGATTGACAAGCAACGTGCTTGGTGTTGGTGCAAGAGAAACTAAAAAAAAAAAGATAGGAGCCTCTAGGAGCCCAGAAAGTATAAGCAGCCAAGTTAAACTATAATGAGAAGGAAGGACACAGGAGCATAGAGAGGCACTTGTCCCAGACTGGGGAAGAAGAGAGAAAAGAAATGGCCTTCGGGAGGGTATACATATACTATCTGAGCACGGCTGAAAGAATCTGTAGGGCTTCTCCGAGGAGCAGGGGAGAAGAAATGTCTTCCAGGTAGATGGTTGGCAAGTGCTGGTCATATTAGAGAACTGCAAATAGTTGGGCCTGGTGCAGAGAGGTGGGGTCGTGCACCCAGTCCCCCGTCGGGCCACAGAAGGCGCCCAGTGAAAGCTGGTCTCCTTCCCATCTCTTCCCCATGCACTGCCTGCCTGACCTGCAGCTGGCACAGAGCTGTCACTACTGCTGGGTGGACCCGTGTGCAAGCATTCCCCGCGGTTATGACAGCCCTCCTTCTGGCAGGCCCTCTGAAGTGACTCCCTGCCGTGGGCACTGACACAGCCTGGTGACAATTACAGGGTGAGAGAGGCTCCTCGCCACGGAGCTTTCAGATCGGTGCTATTATCCTTATGTAACATTTATATTCCCCTTTGTCCCCTGTGGCCTTTATGACTCCCGGCTCATGATTAGTCACAGAGCCTTATTTCTGCTGAAGCGTCTGGGACAGAAAGAAGGCTCTGATGGCTTTATTCTGCTCCCTCTTCAGGGCCCTTTATTAAGCTGTTCCCTGTTTCCCACCCCACACCCCTGGATGGCTGATTACCTGTGACAAATTGGCAGCACGAGAAGAGAAGCAGACAACGTTATAGAATACCTGCCGGGCACCATATTACACCTCACAAATCCACGTGGTCATCTGTGAAACGGATGTCATCATCCTCACTTTACAGATGGGGAAACTGAGGCTTAGAGGGAGAAGGGGTTTGTCTGAATTACAGAGATCGCAGTAACAGAGCTAGGATTTGAACTTTAGTGTGCTCCACTCCAAAGTGCTTTTATAAAATGTCTTCTGAACCCCAAGTATCAGGTGGAGACAGAAGGAATGTTCCTAGCTCCTATGGAAATGCTAAAGATCAGTGACTCTTGTGCCTCCCCTTCTAAGACTGAGGAAGTCAGTGGTGATGATGTTGTAAAAAGAACATCAAAGCATCAGGGAAGTTCTTAAGTAGGTGAATGATGGGATCTAACTGACATTTTTAACATATTAACTGCCATGTGAGTTGTATTTAACTCACCCTAGTTTTGAGCCTGGGGCCTCATGAACCATAGGAAGACTCAATTCTCCAAAACAAATTCAATAAGTATGTCATGAGTCACATACAACTCAATTGGCGTGCAGCATAAAAATCAATTCTAGCACCGCGTGAGTTTAATATAACTCACGCACCAAAAACAAAACAAAACAAAAAAAATTTTCATGAAATTAGAAAGGATCATTTTGCTTTTGAAGTTTTTATTCTATTTTCACAATAAAACACTGTGGTCCCAGGGAAAAGTTGTTTTTTCTAGTGTGGCAGTCAATGTGCTAAAGAAAGCACCCAGTCTGCTGTGGAGAGCATAGACTATAGAAGACAATTTGGGCAGCGCAGACTGGTTGGGGTCTATGGTAAGAGTTGGAGGGAGGGATGGTGGACTTTGGGGGCAATTGCAGCAGTGGGAGAAGAAGAGAAACTGATAGATTCAGAATCTCTCTTGAGGATCTCACACCCACAGGTCCCACTCATCCGTGGGCTGGAGACAGGGGTGAAGTGGTGACATGAATTAAAGCAGATTCCTGGAACTTGGGCTTGAGTGATTTGGGGGATGTGGTGACATTTCAAGATGGTAAACACTCAGGGTAGAACATCTCTGGAGGTGAGTAAGGTGGGAAAATTAAGACTTTTTTTGGTGTATTAAGTTGAGATGCCCATTAGTCATCTAAGTGGAGATGTCAAGTAGCAGGATATGTGAGTCTGCGGCAGGGATGTTAGAGCTGCAGATATAAATTTGGAAGTCGTTATCATGAAGATGGTATTTAAAGCCATGGAAATGGATGAGGTCATCTAAGGAAAATGTCTAAGGAGAGAAAAAAACAAGAACCAAGACTGAGCCCTGGAGTGGTTCAACATTCAGAGCTAGGGCAGGGGAGGGGGACCCAGCAGAGAAGCTGAGTGAAAACAGCCCTGGAGGGAAGAGCAGGACCTGGATAGTACCGTGTGACTGAAGCCAAAGTCATCATCCATGAGGAATGTTCTGAAGAAGCAAAGGTAATGCAAAAGAAACCCTTGGGCTCGTCAGCTTGGAGGCTGATGCTGCCCTCACAAGGCAGTTTGCATAGAGTGGGGGTCAGATTCAGCCCAACAGGAGAAGGTGGGAAAGGACACGAGAGATGAGGAAGCAAAACTGGCCTTAAAGAAGCAATTTTATTCCTGGTTGTGGTGGCTCACACCTGTAATCCTAGAACTTTGGGAGGTCGAAGCGGGAGATTGCTGGATGTCAGGAGTTCGAGACCAGCCTGAGCAAGCTCTACTAAAAATAGAATAATTTTAGCTGGGCATGGTGGCATGCACCTGTAGTCCCAGCTACTCAGGAGGCTGAGGCAGAAGGATTGCTTGAGCCCAGGAGTTTGAGGTTGCAGTGAGCTGTGATGATGCCACTGCACTCTACCCTGGACAACAGAGTGAGAAGTTTGCCCTTTGATGGAAGCTGGGGCCATTCATCCACCGAACCAGGAGGGATGGAAGGGAATGCAGACACAGACACCTGCGGTCAGTGGGGCTGGCGGCTGGAAGAGGAGGGTTCCGGGACTGAGGCTTTTCATCAATGACACAAGTGAGTCCACCGTGGAGCGTGAAGATGTGGAAGGGCCAGTGGGGTACTGAGGGGAAACAACTTTTCTGTGTGTGACTAGCATATCTAAGTGTAGTAGTGTTGCCAGCCACGGCTGTTGTCTGAAATGAGCTGCCACGCTCTCCCTGGGGGCCAGTCTCAGGCTGTGTCTCTGGTCCATTCAGCTGCGAAGGTACAGACAGGAAGTCGAATGCACACCTGCACAGCAGTCAGGGTTGAGGTCTGACTGGGTCAGTTCAGCAGATGAGGGACGCACAGATGTCAGGAGCACTTGAGAAGGGGGATGTTAATGATGGTCTTTAGAACCTAAAGTGTGCCATGGAGGAAAAGAGGGCATGAGAGGGTGAGAGATCACGAAAATGGGGCAAATGCACGGATGCCGATGGGATGCAACCCCTTGAGAGCTGGGGCACTGAGTATGGGATCTACAAGGCAGGGGTGGGGATTGACTTATGCTGCAAATAAGGGAATGGCCCTGGGGTGAGCGGCTAAAGGTGGCTGGGGAACACAGGCCGTGGTTACAGGGTACGTCTCCCGGATGGCACCAGTCTCCACCTCGAGGCCTCTGCCCGGAATACTTATCCCCAGCTTCAAATTCCTTCTGACCTCAAGCCCCAGCTCTGATGACCCTTTCTCAGAAGTTCCTTCCCCCTGCCCCGACTACGCAGTGACAGTGCATCGCCTGCTCTGCCCCCACTTCTGCTCTATGGCAACTCGCACGTTACTTCTCTCTCATTTCATTAGACAACACTTGCAATTATTTTGTGTACATGTTTATTGTTTGTCTGTTTCCGCGCCTTTTCCCCACTGGAATATAAGCTCTCTAAGGTCAAGACCTGTGTCTGGCTTTGCCCTGTACCCCAGCACATTATAGGCACCAGGAAATCTTTGCTAAAGAAGTGAGATAAGCCCTGAAGTTCACAGCCAGTGACTGGCAGGTGTGAGTTGTCCTCCCCTGTGGAGGCTCAGTGTCATCACTCCTCCTCACTCCCCGTTTCTGAGGTCCACGCAGCTCCAAGGTGGGCACCTGAGCATAAGTCGAAGTCTGGGTGTGGGAAGTCAGCAGGCCTGCGCTCGCGGCTCAGGTCTGAACCGGCTTCTCTGTTTGACCCTGTGGTTCCTCCCTCCTCACCTTCCCCACCGCCCACCTCCCCAGGCTGTGTCCACTCACCTGTTAAAGGTGAGGACTGTGATTTTCAAACCTTCCTTTCGAGTCAGCAGAGCCTCTTTGACAAAACTTTTAGAGCTGCTCTGAGATATAAAAGAGACAGACAGGGCTGGTCTAATTAAGAGGCTGGTGGGATTCAGCCACCCTGGGCCCCCATGCTGGTTGCTCAGGCCTCTCACAGGGCCCTGTGGCTTCAACGTGCATGGACTGAAGCTGCTAGTCTAGACTTCCTGGCTGTCTGTGATGGGATGTGCTGCAGGTACGGCCCCTATGAGTCCCTCAGCCTCCCAAAGAGACTGTCTCCTGGTGATGGAGCACAGCCCTAAGGCTCCACTAGCTGGGATGTTGCTGTCTCAGTGATCCTGATGGATGCCGACAGCAATTAGCAGAGAAAGAAATTTCCCTGTAGAAAGATGGGAGCATTTATTAGGCACATCACGCCAGGAGCCAGAACACGGCACAAAATTCATTAGTATTTAGGGCAAGCCAGCTGTCCCATTCTCACCCAAAGGTTAAAGGGAAATCCAAACTCTATAAATAAGGACTACTAGGGCCTTTGAAGTCTTGGCTGGCATCAGAATGGAGTTTCCAGCTCTTTAATTTGCAGTCTTATTCCCTGGGCATGCCGGGGCTGATAGGAGTTTAGGGGGTTTTATTAAATCAAGCATCTGTCAGGTGGAAGTTTGTTTCATTGTCAATGACATGCCACCAGCGGGTGTCCAACAGGAACTTTGACTGTGGAGCTTCCCAGTGGCTGCCTCCTTTGACACCCTCAAGGCTTGACTTTTAACAAATCACCTTAAGGGTTCTGAGCATATCAAGACACTGGCACTTTCATCTCTCCTTCCCACTCACATGTGTGCTTGTGAGTCATTGCGTGAACCTGTATTGAGCATCTTCTGTGTGGACATGGTGCTGGACCCTGGGGGTATAGAGCTATTTTATTCATATCTGAAGGGTCCCTGTCCTCAAGGAAAGCTTGGTCTTGAGAGTGAGGGTGAGGCATCATAGAAGGAAACAGACCTCTGCAGTAGAGTATGATCATGGGTGGGATGAGTGTCTATTCTGCAAAGACAGAGATGGACACTTAATCCAGTCTTAGAGTAGTCCAACAGGGTTTCTCAAAACAAGAGCACGGGAGGAAAAGGGAACCCAGCAAGGACGTGCATTCTGAGGAGCAGGAACAGCATGTGCAAAGTCACAGAGCAGGAGGGAGCAGGATGGGCTTAGGGCACCAAGAATGTGGAAATGCTGGATAGTGGAGGACAAGAAGGTGCAGAGAGATGAGGCCAAAGAGTTCAGCAAGGGGAGGTCAGGAATGCTTGGAAGCTTAGCAAAAGAATTTGAACTTAAGCCTGAAGAAACAAGGGGATCATAAAAAGTTCTGACGTGGTAGTAACAATCAGCTTTCTTATATGGAAATAGTGATTGCAGCAGTTAAGCCTCTTTTAGTTGCAAATTACAGAAACTCAATCTAACTGGCTTAAACAGAAAATTCCAGAGATTCAGTCGAATTCAAGCACACTTGGATCCAGGAGCTCCAGTGATAATACCAGGACTCAGTCTCCCGTGTCTGGGATGTGTGCTGGCTTCAGTGTCAGGCAGACCCTTTTCTCGTGGTACCCGCTGGCAGTTCCAGGTTAACCTAACAGCTGGTAGCAGCTAACATTCATTATTGCCTACTCGGTCCTGACAGTATTCTAAACATGTTCTAAACATTCAGTCATTTAAAATGCAAAATAACTCCATAAAGTGACCATGTTTTTAACCCCTTATCATACATGACAAAGCTGAGGCACTGAGAGGTAAAATAATGTACTAGTGCTATGGTCTAAATGTGTTCTCCCAAAATTCATGGGTTGAAACTTAATCACCACTGTGACAATATTAAGAGGTGGGGCCTTCAGGAAATGATTATATTAAGTCATGAGCTCAGAGCCTTCATGAATGAGATTAACCACTTTATAAAAGAGGTTCGAGGGAGCTGTTGGTTCCTTTTGCCCTCCTTTCTCTTCTTCCATGGGAGGACACAGCATCTGTCCCCGTTTGCCCCTTCCACCACCTGGGGACACCAAAAGAAAGCACCATCTATGAGGAACAAGCCCTTACCAGATGCCAAATCTGCCAGTGTCTTAATCTTAGACTTCCCACCTTCCAAAACTGGGAGAAATAACTATTTATAAATTACCCAGTCTCAAATATTTTGTTCTAGCTGAAACAGACAAAGACAGCTAGAAAATGGCCGAGTTGGAATAAGAACCCAAGTTTAATGCCAGAGCCCCGTCCACTAACCAGTACCTTGAGCTACACCCCCACAGGGTGGCCCTATTTCTGACTGTTTCAGTTTAGGATTGTGTCATCAGACTGATTTGGGACCCACGCCCATCCCTAAGCCAATTGCTACACCCAGAGAAATAGAATTTGATAATTGGCCAGGCCTGGGTTGCTCCTGAATCCAGGAAAGTGGGGTGACCTAATCCAAATCTCATGAACTCAGAACAAGGAGGGGTGGTCTCCCAAAGGAAAGTCAGGATGATGTCACTGAAAGGAAAGGGAAGGGCTGCTAGAGAGGAAACAAATCAATAGCAACAACAATAATAATAACAATCTTCCACGCGCAACTCTCCTTACATTTGACGAAGCACTTTCTCATTGGGCACTTTGATCTCCATTATAGCTCTGTAAGAAAATAACAAGTAAGGGATTATTAGATCCCTGTTTCAAATAAAGAACCACAGTCAGAGCAGTAAAACAACTCCCCCAATATCACAGTGAAGAGTCGAGGACCCAGAGCCTCCTTCAGTCTTTTAGTTCTTCTCAGCCCTTTGGGGCTCACTGTGGCCTCCCCCTTCATCCTTGCAACACAGGGAGGGAAGAGGGTGTCAGTGACAGAAACTGGCCTTGAGATTTTGCTCTGTCATGCCAACTTAGTCTCCTCAACAACCCCAGGTAATAGACACAATTGCTTATCGTCCCTATTGAGACTGGTGAAAACTGATCTTCAGATTTCAGGCTCCAAAAGTTGCCCGCTCAGGTCACCAAGCAGGAGAAGGCAAAGCACCATGCCACACCCAGGCTATGCTCTCCCGAAAACACGCCCCACGAGAACACTTCCCATGTCCCATAAATGGGCGATCCTCCCCACCCACAGTCCCTTTCTGCTTTCCCTGTGTTTTCACGGATCCTCGGGCCTCACTCCACTGCTCCTCATGTTACCATAGTGTGGCAAACCTTGCAAAGCTGAGTGTCCAGGGGTGTGTGAATCCAAGGTGGTCTGAGGCTGGGTGAGAGGGGAAACCAAAGTCAGGTCTCAGAGAGAATGAGCAGCATTTGTAAAATAAAAATAAATACAATAAAAATAAAAACAAATGCCATCTGAAGTCTCTATCGCATACCCAACACGTAGGCCCTTTGCACGCCCCACCCCATATCATCTCCACCATCATGTGAGGAGCATATCAGTGTCCTGACTTAGCCAAAGTCATGGCAACCCCTGCGGGCAGGCCTGGCTCTAAGCCCCTTGTATGTGTGCGCTCATTTAATCCTCACAATAGCACAGGGAGGTCAGCGCCATCCTTATTTTGCAGAAGAGGCTGAGAGTGGGGAAGTCACTTCCCTAAGGTCGTTCCACCAGTAAGGACAGAGCAGGCCTGGAGACCGCAGAGCCCATGCTCTGGCCCCATATTCAGTCTGTCCTTGAGTCAGAAGGGCAAGGGACACAGCCAAAAGCCAGAGGAGTCAGGGCAGCAGGGGCAGCATTCCAGGTGCAGGGCAGGCAAGTGGTGCTGATCGGGGCCGTCATCAGTGAGAGAAGACTGGAAGCCCCTTCAGTGCTGGTCAGGACCAGCACAGGGCAAGATGGCACTTAAAAGGTTTTTCCTGGACACCACACCATTTCTGTCTCTCTTCTGTGGACAGCCGGGATGTCCCCTGTCACCCCCTGGAAACCCCTCCCATCCTTCACTGCCTGGCTCAGCTCTCACCTCCACAGACAGCTTCTGGCTTCTCCAGCCCTTTCAGAGTCCCACATCTTTCTGAAGGCCTCCATCGCCCTTGGCGTTCTCCACTGCAGGGCGGCCCTTCCTCACACTCTGTTACTCACTGGTCATTCTGGTTTCACAGCCCGTAGAACTGGGTAGGTCAGAGCTGGAGGGAGAATTCACTCATTCATTTATTCATCGTACCCAAATGCACTCAGCACCTCCTACATAGAGACACAGAAGTGGGTGAAACAAAGATGGTCCCTCTCACAGACACACATTCTGTTGGTTTCCTGCTGTGATTCCCTCAGCCCACCTGGGGACTCTGCTGACGTTTCCCCGTACATGTCAACAGCTCCCTGCATCTCTCTACCTGAGGATGCTCTTGTCCCAGAGCCTGGAAATCAATGCCCTGGGTGCAATTACGGACCAATGAGGTTGTGAGAGTTGGTGGATGAAGAGCCCAGCTTCCTCTACCTGCAGTGGGAAAGTGCTGAGAGTTGTCTGAAACAGTCTCCTGGAGGTCCCCAGTCACCTGTCTGCAGCAGTGTCCACTGGTCGGTACCCTTTTTGGGCTTTCCTCCCTCCCACGCTCCCTCCCACTCTCCAGTGCCTCCTAATAAGCTAACTGTACCCAACCGCTGGTCTCGGGGCCTGTTTTGTGGGGACCACTACCCTTGTAGAGCTCACAGTCTAGTAAAAAGACAACATCTACTAAAATCCTAACCCTCATTTTATGTTTGAAGAAACTGAGACCCAGAAAAGAGAATACGCTTTCATGGTATGTTCATTTTAACTCCATCCCTACAGTAGGAAACTTATGAGAAGTTGAGATAACACCTGTGCTATATTTCTTTGTTGTTACTCAGTGCTGAGCACATGGCTGGAGCCCAGCAGAAGCACACTGAGTTGAACTGAGTTATAAATGCCACAGACTTCCCCAGCCCTGACGGGGTCGAGAGGGCTGGTCCCCAGGTGCCTCTCATTAGCTCCATCTGGGCACATGGACCTGAATTCAGTTCACTGTCACCATCTTGAGAGCCCAGAAATAAAAACATTCAGCTTATTCTTCTCAGTACGGTCACATAGACCTGAGTTTGAAGTATGGTGCCTGACACTGGGCCAATTACTTCATGCGTTCATTCCACAGGTACAGTATGTTTGAGCTCCTGTGCAGTGCCAGGCACTGTGCTAGCCACCGGAACATGACCATAAATAAGGTAATTATTTATAATTGGAGCTTATACTCCAATGGGGGACATAAAAACAAACCAATAAATAAAAACGATCATTTCTGATTCCTCATCTATCAAATGGGAAGAATGCACCTTCCTCATCATAGCACTCTAGAGAGGAGCGAATGAGCCAAGCCAGGAGAAATGCCTGCACAGGACCAGCACATAATAAGGACTTAATAGATTCAAATCTTTCCCTTCCCACAGCCCAGGTTTGACACTAAGGATTTCTAAGGGAGGAGGTGGAGGCAGGAGCGGGGACTGGAAATAGTAACTCTGTGCTGTATTCCGGGTCCCCCTTTGCTCCCATCCTTTTCACTTCTTCACGTGGGAGTCGGGATGCCAGTCTGGTTGGCAGATTCCAGATATCAGGCCAATCTTGCCAGCGATGGAGATTTCAGAGAGTAAGGTTAAGAATTAGCTCTTGTTTCTCTTCCTTCTGAGAATCCAAGGTGGTGAGAGCGAGGGTCAGCCCCATTAGCCCTAAGCCCAGCACTCATTGTCTCTTTCTGTCTCCCCCATGGCTTTCTCTTTCTCTGATTGGCAGCCCCAGCCAGCTCAGGGCTAGATACCAATGGACAACATTCTCTCTCCCTCTACCTCCCACTCTCTCTCCCCCTCCTTCCTTTTCCTCTAGGTATTAGAGCTGTTCTCTATTCCAAGGTTTGCTCACTGAGATAACAAAGCAAAAAGGTTAGAGAGATGAACCCTGGGGCCAAACTGCCAGCCTCAGCCACTTACTGCTGTGTGACCTCAGGAAGCGACTGAGCCTCTTCACAGCCCGATTGTCTCATCTATCAAATGGGTGTGATAACAATGATTTTTATTTCAAAGGACAATGGAGAGGCAGCTCACAGAGTGCTTGGTACTCAGAAAGAACGCTACAAGTGTTGGCTATTTCTAGTAGAATAGAGGAAGGAAGCCTCTTAGGCTAGTAATGAGACCGAAAGACCCCGTATTTATTAGTGTTCCATGCTGTGCTTTGTGTCCAAGGCTCAGCCAACAATACCGGGCTATTTCGCTTTCCTTTTCTATGTTTGTGTGCGTCCCTCCCTCCACTGCTGTGTCTAGGGCTCCATCTGGTTATCCCTGGGATAATATCATCAAAAAGCACCCCAGCCTCACTCCGACGTCTAACATAACCCCTTCTCTCTGTGATGGCAAAGGCTTGGTTGTGATTTTCCCTTCTGTTGAGAAGGTTCAGAATGCAGAGAAATGCCTTCTCTCTCCTGCATTTTTCCTGGCATGCAGCACAATAGAAAAACAACTGCTCACCCTTTCCAGACAAGGCCCTCAAATCTGTTAGGAGTTGCCTGCCCCCTCCCACCACCAGCTCTTGCTCACACTCTTTTCCCCTCAGGCTCTGGGGCCAGGTAGGGGCGGGAGTGAGGGGCTCCAACTCCTACCCTCCTTGAACCGAGGCATTGACTGAATTAATCAGAGAGGCAAACGACAGCCATTCAGCCTGAAGGCCACCTGTGTTCCAAATTTGAAAATCCATTCACTTGGGAAAAGCAGAGAGTCCCACAGAGAGTCAATGGATTTTAGTTCACCGAACATTGCTTTGGGCAAATAAGCAATTTTATTTCCTCTTCCCCGCCCCCTTAAAAACATCAATGAAGTGTTTTGTGGTGTTGCTGACAGCACATGTCACTTCCAAGCTGGAAATAAAATCTTCTTTGAGCTATTTATAACTGACTGGCAGTGGAAGACAGTGGGAAGGGAACTAAGACGAACGCAGAGCATCGTGGGGTGAGCCGAGAGCCAGCCCCCCAGCTCCCAGCTGCGCAGCTCTTCAGGAGTCACTCGGGCTCTGGACTCCGGTCCTCCTCCACACAGGAGAGTGGGTGACCCCTGCCTGCCCAGGAAAGAGAGTACAAGACATGGGATGTGGAAACAGTGAGGAAGGAGGAGCTGACCAGGGAAGTGGGAGAGGGACGTGCACATGCTTTGCAAAGGAAGACACTGAGGAATCTTTTGTTCAAAGCAGTATCTTTTTTAAACCTGGAGTCCAGGGTCTAAAGAGCTTTAAGGGGTGTGGGAACCACCTGTAATTGTATGCAAATGTTTGAAGTGCAGGGTGCATCTCTCTGGAGAGAAGGTCTTTAACTTACGTTAAAATCTCAAAAGAAATGAGGAGGTGTTGGTGAACGGATATAAAGTTTAAGTTATAAGATGAGTAAGTTCTGGGGGAATCCAATATACAAGATGGCCACTGTAGTTAATAGTACTGTATTATTTACTTAAAATTTGCTAAGGGAGCAGATATCATTAATAAGTGTCCTCACCCTCCCCTCCCCCACCGCACACACATGCACACGCACTCACCCACAACGGTAAAGAGTGTTAGTTAACTTGATTGTGATAACCATTATGTAATGTATGCCTTGAATATATACCATTTTGATTTTTTAATTGTATCTCAATAAAGCTGGGGAAAAAAACCTCAAAAGTATCTAGAGAGTTTAAACCAGACATTCCAGGTGGGGAAGGAGGCTGCAAACTCAAATGCCCACTCAATCCAGGCAGGTAACCTGGAACGGAAGCTGCATGAGTCCAAAGAACAAATGGACCTGTGGGGACAGTAGCCACCTGGAAGCTATGGCCCCAACAAAAGGGAGTGACTGCCGCTCAGCTCCAAGAGGTTATTGACAACTGGGAATGTGGGCCTAGTGGTTCCTGATTTGGGGGCGGGTCTTTGTTTTTAAGAAAACAAATGAAAATCTAGACTTTTACTTATAGTTCTCCCCTTTTTTTTTCTTTCAGCTAATTCACAGCTTTAGAAATTGTTTGGGCTCAAAAACACATATCGGCAGGCTGGATTCAGCCTGAAGATCCCTCTTTGTAAACTTCATTCCAGAGTCACTTGGTGAGGTGTCCTTATAGCTGCTTGGGGCACACAAGACCTTATCATGATTCCAGATCTGTGTCACCATGAGCTCCCTCTTGGGGCCGCTAGTGCCACCATCTTTCTACCCATTCACTTGTGCTGGGAAACTGCCCTCCCCGTCAACTCCTTCTTCCTGAGACTCCTGTTGGATCCACCTCCAAATCCCTGTCCACTGACACTCACGGCCTCGATTCAACCCCTCTGCTCATCTCCTGGACTCTGCCTGCTCTGTACCTGCCTCTCACCATCACCACCACATCCGCTATCTGGTTCCCGGCCACCAGCCTTTCCCCTCCTTGTGCATGCAGGGAATCAGGAGACTCCAGGGCAGCTGCCCCTCTGGTCTCTGCCACACTCAACAACATAGAGCCAAGGCACTTCTCTTCCTTGAACCTCAACTCCCCAACAGGTTCCAACTCACATCAGGGGTTCTACCACTCACCAGAACTCTGGACCCCACTCAGTTCTTTCCTCGAATTCGCTAACTGGATTCCTATCACTTTTCCCTCCCTGGGGAGGAATGAGTGGGTTGTAGGTGTGGAGAAATATGCCGGAAGTGCTCTTCCCAAAACTTTCCCTCTTGAGGGGTAGGATTTCTGTTGCCCCCACAGAAACACTAAGAGTTAGAGCAAAGAGTTCCCACAAATGCAGATATTCATTATTTGCAGCAAGACAGAGAAAGAATTGCTTACTTACCCTTTGGGGACAAGGCCCAAAAGCTGTTAAGAATATTAGTAACACCCCCACTGTTGTCTGCATGGTTTTTGCTAGACTTGAAGAAGAGAATATATTAACAACTGTTTGTTTAAAACCCTCATCTTCCCTGCTGGATCCAAAGCTTGGTGAGGGCAGGGTCTGTATTAGTCTTATGAACACTACAACCTCACTTCTCAGCCCTGGCATCTTGCTTGAGCTCAAGATATGCTGGTTGAATTGAATTAAATCTGATGACAGCAATACCTGACAAGCCACCACTGCCTCAAGTTTCTCTTCCCCTGGCTAAATGTGCCTCAGGGTCTTAAACCACTCCAGGACCCCACAATCACTCCAGACACTCCCCCAGGGAACAAGCCCCACCCAGACATAATATTCCATCAAAGTCTGTGCAGTCGGGGCTTCCTCCCTTGTGGACTGTCTTCTGCTCTGAACACGGATGGTATTTCTGATGGCACTGTCACCCCACTGCCCATGGGCCGGGAGGGCACTGCAAGGAAGAGGTGCCAGGGCAGCCTGCAAACTGCAAGTAGAGCGATTCCTCTGCGTGGGAGCCACTGCTCCACAAACATGTGACAGAGAGATAGATCTCTTCACAGATGAGTAGACAAAGGCCCAGAGAGAGATGTGTCATCTCAGGAAAGACGTATGGAATAGATTGCAGGGACAGGGAGTCCCCCAGAGGGATAAATAGCAAGCTGTAGTTGTTCATGCACTGAGGTTTGAAAACAGATAAACCTCCAGAAACAGAAAGACAAGACCAGAGCAAAGTGAGTCATTGGAGGTTTTCATTTTTTCTTTTTGTAAACTGCTTTATTGAGGTATGACTGATATGTAAAAAGCTGTATATAATAAATGTACACAACTTGATGAGTTTGGAGATAAGTATATACTCGTGAAACCATCACCACAATCAAGGCCATAAACATATCCATCACCTACAAAGGTTTCCTCCCCCACTTTTCTTTAATGTTTTCTTTTGTAGTAATTAATAATCCCACTCCAGAGTATATATCCAAAAAAATTAAAATCAAGGTATCAAAGAAATGTCAGTGCTCCCTTCTTCATTGTATTAATAGCATTATCCTCAATGGCCAAAATATGGAAACAACCTAAATGTCCACAGACGGATGAATGAGTAAAGAAAATGTGGTAGAAATAGTGAATGGAATATTATTCAGCCATAAAAAGGAAAGAGATTCTGCATTTGTGAGAACGTGGATGGCTGGAGGACAGTATGCTAAGTAACATAAGCCAGACACAAATGGACAAACAATGCTGGAGGGTTTCATGACATTGGCTTGTCAACGGGGCAGGAAAATGAACAGAGAAGTAGCTCTGACTCAAAAGACTTACATTTAGGCCCTGTGAAATCTGTGGATATAACTTAATTTCTCCAAGCCTAAGTTTCCTTCTCTGTAATGGCAGATTGAATTGGATCCAGTTTCTCATACCCCAGTAACAGTACTCTGTAGCCATCCTCTCCTGCCAGACCTTGGCTCTGTCCTGCCCATGCGCCCTGCTCTAGTATATGGGATGTTTGCTGTCATGACAAGTAGAGAGACTGGAAATGAGATTAGGCTGCCTCTGGGCTTGCTTCTGTGCTCTGGTGATCTCCTCTGACCTGAGTCTTCCTGGGGCAGCATCTATTCCTCCAGCCCAGGATCCACACCTGAGCCAAAAGTGGAGGCTGGAGCCAGGCTGAACCAGAGCTTCCCAGCTAAGCCCAGCCCAGATCAGCCTATCCACAGACAGCCAGAAAACCCTTCAATGGGGGAAATAAATGCTCATTGCTTTTTGCCACTGGGATTGTGTGGCTGATGGCTATATAGCAAAAAAGACTGGAATACTGGTGAAATGAGGGCAGCACCAATGCTGACGAACTCTTTGCGTCATGCTCTGAATCAGAAGTCATGATAGCAATGGCAGTCCCTTGTACACTGTAACATATGCCAAACGTGGGTTGTTTATATTGTCATTGGGTAAATAATCCAAATGTGTCTTAAATGGAATGAAAAGAGGAACATGAGTAAATGTAAACAAAAACAGCAAAGTAAATTATATTACCTCATTCCTCACATCAATCTTTTTACAAAGATCTGATCATGCTCCTCTCTACTTAAAACTCTATGTAAATTACAAAGTGTCATAGGAGCCTAGAGACGCACTGGTGGCTTTTAAGGTGTGGCTCCATCTTGCCTCTCCTGCCTCCTTTCTGGCCCCTCACTCACTCCACTGATGGTTTATTATAAATCCCAAGAGCCAGAATTGAGCTAAAAATGGTTCCCTAAGCACTCCAAAACCTTTCACCCTCCGTGTATTTGGACAAGCCATTCCTATTTCCCAAATGCCACCTCCTCTGTGAAGCTGCTCCTGCCTTCCTCAGGCAGAGGCAGCCACTCTCTCCTCTAGTTCTCACAGCACCCTGTCCATAATTCTTCAGGCATGCACCACATTCTACAGCAGACTTCTGTCTTAGCAACTTCTCAATGAATCACTTCTTCCAGTATTCATGTCCTGTGGTATTTTCTCACTCAGAGATTATAACGAAAGTGTCATTGAGCCTGTTTCAGGACTAGCTCTGATGTAGCCTGGTTGCTTCTGCTTCCTCCCTCTTAGAAGTAAGTTCCTTCTAGAACCCCAACCACCATGTCATGAGGCCGCCCAAATAGCCGTGTGAAGAGGACTACATAAATAAGAACTGAGACAATCTCAGCTAAGCTTTAGTCGAACCTCTCAATGATTCCAGCCTTCTGGGAACTCCTGAAGTTCCAGCCCCAGCTGAACTACCAGATGAGTTTCCAGATGACAGCAGCTTTCCCAGCACCCCAGCAAGGCAATGTGGAGAATAAAAGTTTCCCAGCAAACCCACAAAATCATGAAAAGTAATAACGTGTTTTAAGGTACTAAATTTGAGAGTGGTTTGTTATGCAACAAAAGATAACTGAAACATCTCTATCTGTCAGGGCTCTCAGTTGCAAACAACAGAATCTGTTCAGTCTTTTATTAAAGGAAGTTTGGAAGGTAGAAGAGTGTCATTGAGGGCCATAAAATCAGGCTTGAAGGCTATATATCCAGTAACAAAACCTTAATTAATGCACTAACTGCTCTGATGGAGACCCCAACATTGCTGAGCTAAGCATGAGCACCTTGGCTCACACCACATATGCTACAGCTAAGGTGCCCACCCCTGCCTTCCTGGAAAGCTGAATGTCTCTCCATCAGCATCATCACTGGAATGGATTCCAAGCTTTATCTTTTCCACATCCCACTTTTAAATTCAAGTTTGGAGTCATGACTTCTGATGAATAGAATCTGGGTCATGTTTTATGTCCTAGCTTTAAAGGAAACTTGCATAGTAAATGTATTAGTTTCCTATTGTTGCCATAATAATCACATACTTGATACAAATTTATTGTCTTATGGTGTGAAAGTCAGAAGTCTTGCTGGGCTAAAATCAAGGTATTGTCAGGTCTGTGTTCCTTCTGGAAGTCCTAGGGGGGAATCTGTAACTTGCCTCTTCCAGCTTCTAGAGGCTGCCTGTATTCCTTGGCCCGTGGCCCCCTTCACCTCACCTGACCTCAGCTTCCATCCTCACGTCTCCTCTAAATCTGCTTCTCTTGCTTCCCTCTTTCCTTATAAAGACCCTCTGGGACCACCCAGATAATCCAAGATAATCTCCACATCTCAAGATCATTAACTTAATCAGACTTTTAATGTCTCTTCTGCCATGGAATTTTACATGTCCACAGGTTCTAGGGATTAAGATACGGACATCTTTGGGTGGCCATTATTTTGCCCATCATGGTGAATTTCTGATTTCAATTTCAGAAAGGAAAAATTCAGAAAGTAGAAAAATTCCCCCAAAACAGGAAATGATTCAGTGACTGTTAGTGCTGCTCACACATATATTATGGTTCTTTCTCATCTAGACACATTGTAATATTCTACTTCCTTGTCCCACTGAAAATTGTCATGCCCCTGTGACCTGCTTTGGCCATTGAAGTACAAGGAGGACTGTGGCACTTCTAGATAATAGTCTCACTTTTAGCAGCATGAGATTCACCATGTCTTTCTCCTTTCCTCTACCATGGCCACTGGTAAATGGCAGCTTCTCTATCAGCCTGAGTCCCAGAGTGTGACAGAGCCCCCAGACGACCCATGATGGACACACAACATGAATAAGAAATAAATTTTGTTGTGTTAAACTACTAAAATTTGAAAGCCTAAATTAGCCCATCCTTGTGTTCAAAATGTTCAGGCAACCAAAAGCATATTCACTACAACACTATTTTATAATGATATGTATCAAAGCATATCTTTAAGAACTCCTATCCACCAGTCCCACTTGAGCTATCTTGGTCAAGATCCAACAACAATTAAAGAATCAAGAGATCAAGGATCAAGCTAAAACCTTCTAAATCCAACTTGGTATATCCTTCCTTAACTACTGAATGCATGTGTGTGCACACACATGCACACACACACACACACACGCACACACACAGAACAAAGCTCTCTATTCTCACACAGAAGCTGCCCCTTCAGTGCCTTCTTCTAGGTTCCAGTTTCTTGCACAACTGCAGGCCAGGAAAGCCAGTGGATGCAATCGGGAAATGACAACACTGATTCTAACTCGATAGGTAGCTCGGATGCCTAAATGGGGATGAAGAGCTAAGTCAACTGACAGGGAGAAGAGATGCCCGGCTGAACAAATAGACTTGACAAGCTGGTTATAACTGTATCTGCCACAACTCCTCGGCTCCAAAAAATGTAAGAAGACAGAAATCCGGACAGCTTGAGTCTTGATGAGGCAAGCTAAGGTCCAAGAAAATCCTCCCCCACATATGTACTCACTAGAAAGGTCTTCGCTGGGGATGGCTGTTTACCAGAAAGCCAGGCCTGGAAGACAGCTTGAAGGGAAAAGGAGAAAACTTGTGTGCGCGGGTGTGTTGTGGGGGCCTGTGTATGTCAGTGTGGGGGTCGGGATGGGTAGGGAAAACAACATACAATTTGTCCTGGAAATAAGTCCAAGACCATTCCTCCAATGGTGTATTTAGCATAGGGACAATTCTCAGTGAGTGTGGCAAGGAGGACTTCTGTAATTTTGGGGTCACCTAGTGATGAACATGGTTTGGGAATCAGACACACCCAAGTTTAAATTCTAACCACTAAAATTATACAGGGAGCTAAAAAGACCAAATTTAATCATGTACTTCACATATCTTATTAATCATGGTTTTTCTTATATTTAGTACAGTGCTGAACTAGATGTCATTGCTTCACTCATCATGTATTCATTCATTCATTCATTCATTCCCTTTCGTTTAAGAAACAAGAGTGGAGCAGCTACCCTGTAATCATGGGAGAAATAAATAAGGTACAATCTCGGCCCTTAGAGAACATGCAATAGTATAGGAATATAAAAAGTTGACCACAGACCAGTGATCTCCAAAGTGAGAGAAGGGGCACATTTACCAGCAGTACCCAAGATAACCATGTGGACAAAAATAAAGTTAGAACTTCTATTTCTATTTATTTTTCTCTCATATTTTCTAAATTTTATTTTATGTATGTTTTATAACTTATAAAACAATACAGTGGCACTTGTAAATAATCAAATGAAGAAACATACAGAAAAATATATTTTGGAGGCATATGCTCAAAAATATGAACTAATGAAATGCACAATCAAAATCCTAACATGTTTAGATTTCCTGGTTAAGAGGACAGCAAGATAATAGCACCTGGTTCATTCTCATCCACCTTCCCATTAAATACTTACAAAAATAGACCCATGAGAATTAAAGGTGCAATAATACTGAGAACCAAAAATAATGTCCAGTTATCTACCCTAGCCCAAGAGGAATTTCCGCTAAGTGGGCAATGAGTGGAGCTATGAAGCAGAACAATAATGCCAGCAGGAAGAAGACAGATTACAGAACATCTCCATTGCATGCACCTACTTCGGTGAACGTAGCCTCTTTTCCAAAAGGAAGGACAGCAGGAGAACTGTATTAAGTATCTAATGCTGTGTAACAAATAATCTAACATATAAGGCTTAAAACAACAATGATCATTTTACTATCTCTTCCAGTTCAGCAGATCAGAAACATAAGAGTTGTTTGTTGGGCAATTCTGACATGGGGTTTGTCAGGTGACTACTGTCAGTATCAGCTGGCATTCCAGTCATCTATAATAATGAACTGAGGCTGGAAGACCCATTTCCAAGGAAGCTCACTCACATGGCCAGCAAGTTGGAACGGACAAGTTGGTTTTTCTTCCCATGGACTCTCCACAGAGCTGCTTGAGCATCCCTCTAACATGGCAGCTGGCTTCTTGCACAGAAAATAATCTAAGAGTCCATGGTGGAAGTTGCAATGCATTTTATGACCTAACCTTGGGACTCACACACTGTTATCCCCACCATATTCTATTAGCCACACAGGCCAACCCTGACTCAATGTGGAAAAGCACTACACAGGCCATGAATGCTAGAAGGAGGAATCACTGAGACCATAGCAGAGGCTGATTACCACAAAAGCCAATTCACTGAAATGGCCAGGGCCCTTTATCTGTCTCTGTGACTTTCTGCTTGCGTCTCTCTCTCTCTCTCTCTCTCTCTCTCTCTCTCTTCTATCTCTATCTCTTCCTCTGTCACAGATAGCTCCTCCATTAGTTTTTATCTGTCCATAGATTTTCAAGGACTACAATATCCATTTGTAAAAGAAGGAAAAAATTTTATTGATCTTACAACTAGCACCAATAGAGGAGATATATATTAATATATAAAGGAGATATATATATATATATTTATTTCCCTGATAGGTCACATAGGATAGGAGAAAAAATCCTGAGGATGTAGATATCAGCATGAGCCAAGGCAGCAAAGGAGATGGGCAGACCCTTGCCTGAGACAAGGAAGAAAACCTGATTTTATTTTTGAAACAATTTTTCCTATCATTGCCCTTAATTCTGCAGCCTCTATTGGCAGAGGTCAGTGTCCCAAGGATCACAAAAAGAATGACTAACAGGGGACGCTTGCATGGATTTGCCAACACAAAAGAGAAAACACCTTTTCTATCTGGCAGTGGATGGATTCTCGCCTGCTGGTACCTGACTACCTCCACCAAGCCACTTCCATAGAGAGAACAAGGTTCTGTAACTTCTGGAAACCACTCCAGGTACAATTTCTATACCAGGGAGGTACAGAGTCCGTCCATCAGGGAGTGCTACAAATGACATAATTCATTCTTCCTAATATAATAACCATGGAAAGAACATATTAAAGGCGGTAAGATAGCTCAACACATCACTGAGAAGAGGCTCAAAACACATCTGAGAAGAGCGAAGAACTGACTCTGAATCTAGCAAGTCCAAACACAGGTATGGGGGTTCTCTAACAAAAACATCACAACCATCACTACACAGCAGTTACGTTGATCAGAACTGAATGACAGAACTCCTACCGTTGCTGTCCCCAAAGAATCAAATATCTCCACCACTTGCAGTACAAGACTCTTCCCTTTCCAGACTAAAGCATCATATTACTCATTTCTGATTCCAAGTTCACCTGACCATAGGTATCTAAGGTCTCCTACCTTTATCCTAGCCAAAAGTAACCTTGGGATGCAAATTTTCTGGATTCTACTTTGAGAAGACAAGAATCATAATGTGAAAAATAATTAAGATGGAGTGAGGTTATTCAAAGGATACTGGACAGCCGTAAGGGACATATGTCAACTGCAGAGACAAAATGAGCACAATGAATATAAATTAGTGAGGAGAGGAAGGTATTTTTCCCCCACGGCCAACCACCCACTGTCCAGAACAATACCAGGACAGATATGGGCATCGTTAGCATTGTTGTTAATTGTTCTTAGAAACACAAACACATACTTAGTGTTGTAAATAATGTTTCCATCCACTATTTCACTGGATCTCATGAAATTCCAGTGAAGTAAACTGACTTGGGATTATGAAGATCAGAGAGAAGACAGATCAGATAAGACAGACATCATGGGAATTCCCACTAAACAACTGCAGATAAGAAACACGTGAATTTCCCTCAGCACCTGTCTGCATCACTACGCAGGATTCCCCACGTACTTATGTTGGACCCAGAGGTAGAAAACCTCAGCCCAGGAGACTGGAAATGTGCCCGTCTTCATCCACAAGCACCCTGTTATAATATCTTTCACGATACTCTAGGAACACAGATGTTGTCATATATCAAAATGCATGTGTAAATTTGTTTTCCCATTCCCTTTCACCCAAGCCACCCAGAGCCACCAAGCAGAGCTCCAGGTAAGCACAACAGAAGCAGAGTTGCTAGGTACAGTGATCCTTTGTCATTTTTTGGCTGCCCAGAATCCAAATTTCCCTCGTCCTTGGCAGTAATCCCCAAACTATATTATAGTGTTGGTGGTGAGCAGAGTCCATAGAAACCTAAGGAGCCCAGGTGACCCCTCTCCCCACCACCCAGCAGCCAGGCAGTCACATGTCCTGGGCTTTTCAACTGGACATTCCCATCTGGAACATGGACACTCACCTGTACCTGTGTCCTTGGCTGCCTTCCCTGGTGCAATGTTCATCATTTTTGTGAGACTGGTGTTCAGCCTCTTCATCAGTCCTCTGTCTTCCCAGCATATTTCCCAAAGGTTATTTTCCTGCTTAAGTTATGCAGAGTCACTTATGCAGAGTCAAAGAGCCCAGGAGCCATATAGCTTTAATGTAACGTTAATCACTGAAGGATTCAAGGTTTTGTTAGCCTACCTGACTTCATCAGGGTCAAAGAACAGTTTTGTTGAACTTTCCAAAAGGCCTTCATATTTCAACAAACATCATTGTTTGCACCTTCTGTGCCGAGCACTGTCCTAGATAATGGAGACTTAGAGATGAATAGGCAACAATCATTTCTCTCTAGGAGTTTGCAGTTGGAAGGCATCCAAAGCTGTTTTAAAGCCTTCCTACGCCCATCATGGTCTTTTCAAATACCTAGGAATCAGGTTAGAAACCACTACTCTAACCAAAATGTCTTCTTTTATATATATATATATATATATATATATATATATATATGAAAGAAAGAAAGAAAACCTAAGAACCAGAGAAATAAAGAGATTTATCCAACGTCTTGCAATTTTCAAACAAAGTTAGGACCAGAATTCAACTTGCGGAATCCCAGGCCAAAGCTCTTTCCACTTCATCACCCAACCTGCGTGGGATCTAAGCAGCAGACGTCATCTGCACTTGTGTTGATTCTGCCAACTAGCCGACACTGAGATGCTGGCAAGCAGACTTGTGAATGCCCAGTTAAGCCCAGCTGGGGTCCTCTGCAAAACGGAACACTATCTGAGAGGGAAGAAGCCTGAGGAGAGATGGTGGAGGACAGGTTTTGAGCCAGCAAGTCCAAATGAGAAATGGGACCGGAGGCAGGCATCAGAGCGCGTGTCTACCTTGCCAGCACACCAGCCCCAGGAGCATATGGCCCATAATTAGCCACCCGGGAGATGGTGATTGAGCCACAAATGGAGAATTACAGCTTCAAGTGAGAAACTGCAGCAGGAAGCCCGGCCCTCAGATAACTGAGAAAACCCTGTTTTCATGCAAATACCTTCAGACAGTCATCATAAACAAAAGGAGACAGGAAGGGACCTAGGGACACAGTAGCTCTGTCTGATGCATATCTGGAAGGTCTTCCAGGCCCCACATGGTGTTCCTGGCATTCCTCGTGGGCTGGAGCCCTGCTTGATTTACTACAGGACTGTGACCCGGCAACCCTCAGGGATGTAGTTGAGCTTGTGGTTCCAATGACTCCTGATTTCCATGGTGAGGGAGACCCACTTTACACATGAGAATCGGTCAAAGTTCCTTGGAACAGGCTTCACGTAGCCTGTTTGCATCCATTTCCTCCCATCCACGCTGCGAGGGGGTAGAGCGGAGAAGTCTCGGACACCAGACTGCCCAGGTCTGTCTCCTGTGGCCACCCCTTCCTGGCTGTGCAACCTTAGGCTGTCACTTCCCTTCTCTGTGTCCCAGTTTCCTATCTGCAAAACGGGGGCAATGTTGTGTGTAAAACAGGAGCTACTACTTCGAAAGCTCCTAGAAGATTGTCCCGCATATCATATGCTCAGCACGGATTAGAAGTCTCTATTCACACGCCACCTCGCGGATGCCTTTAGCTCACTCCCGTCTAATTCAGTTTCACGGTCTCACCGCGATGTTCCTTCTCAGCTTCCCTCTCACCCTGCACATTCTCCCACAATTCACATGCCATTAGCCCCCCACCTGTGTGTTTCTGATAACTTCACTTGGAGTTCCTTTTCACCTCGTTTCTGCACATCTGTAACCCACATCTCCTTCCAGACTCGAATCTGATAGCAGCTCTTCAGAAAGCATCCCTCGTAGCCATGGGGGAAATAATGAACGTCTCTTTCAACTCTCAGGATGAATGTACCTCCCTTATGGTTCTTGGCACTCTCTGCCTCGTATTATAGTCATTTGTGCCTGTTATTTCCTCTACTCCCCAACCATCTAGTGTGCAGGGCAGCAGGGACTCCGGATGGGTGAACCGTGGAATGAGTGAACAAGTGAATAAAGGAAAGTTTACTCCGCATAGCTTCCAGTTGCCTCTGACCAGCTCCCGCCATGCTCCACTCTGCCCATGCCTGCTTGCTCAGTGAGGAAGAAGGAACGTTCACCCACCCTCCTGCAATCATCTTCAGACGTCTGCTTTCAGTGGGCCATGTGCCAAGTCCTGGAAGGCAGGCTTCAGAGGAGTGGCAGCACTTCAGGTGGCCCTGGCAGAATGAGAGAGAGCAAAATGGGAAGAAAGACAGAGCGGGGCAGAAGCGAAGGGTGTAAGGAAACGTGCAGTGATGGGTCAGGGAGCTGTCGACTCAGGTGCAGACTGCGGATGTGCAGTAACGGAAGATAAGTCCAAATAGGTTGGCTGAGGTCAGACTACAAGGCTCTTGCTAAAGGAGGCAGATTTTGTTCTATTAACAGTCGGGAGTCACTGAAGATGCATATGAGATGATTCAAGACTGACATAAATGCCTTTCCTGCCAGCAGGGTAAAAAAAGAGGGGGGAAAAAAGACTGACGCATAGTGGGTGTTCAATAAATTTTAACTATTATCATCACTATTAATTTCATTGAAGTCTTAGGTCTAGGGAGGTAGCCATGGGATGTTTCAAAATGAAAATATGCAGGTAATTGTACTCAAATTCCACATCTATTACCAACTCACTGTGTGACCTTATGCAAGTCTCTAGACCTTTCCAAACCTCTTTGGGCCTCAATTTCCTTATCCATAAAATGAGGGAGTGCATGTGGTGATCTCTGGCTTTTTCTTGCAGCTTTAACAGTCCCTGATCCTGAGACTCTACTAACGTCTTCTGCTGCAGACCTCGCTGACAGTTCTTCCCGTGAACACCACTTTTTAGGCTATGCCACCCGAGTCTGTGCTCTCTCGCATAGTTCCTCACCGCTCCAGTCCCCACAGTTTCTGGCCCACCCAGAAACCAGGTTTTCATCTAGATTTCCCCATCAGGACCTAACTAAGAACTGAGCACCTAGAAAACTCTTGATAGGTATTGATTTGGGAGGAGTCGCAACATCGGGGAAACTGGGAATCACAACTCAGCCTTGTCTTCATAACGATAATGATAACAATGAGGAGGAGGAAAAGAAGAGAAGAAGAAGAGAAAGAAGAGGAGGAGGAGGAGGAGGAGCAACTACACTGTGTCCAACATATGCTGGGGCAACACTAAGCATTTTAGAAATGTGGCAGACATGACTGTCACTTCCAAGATGTTGAAGAAATATCAGATGTTGAAGAAATATCATTCTTTGGCGACCCCTTACAGTCTGGCAGATGCATCCACATAACCTGGGTGCCGGGAAACCTTTGGCAACACCAGCACCACAGACCCAGGGCCCCCATCTTCCTACATCCTTTCTTGTCATTCTGCTCCCTCCTTTTCTGCAGGTTCTGCCAAGAACAGGACCAGGGCTCAGAGCTCCCAAATCCGGAGATTTCCTCTTGCCCCTGCCCTGCCCCGCCCTCTGCTGGGTAATCCCCTTCTCACCACCTCCTGCTACAAAAAGCTACTCCTCCCTCAAGCCTGGCCTCCCTCTTGCTTTTGCATGATGGATGCTGATCTCTCACTGCACGTAGAGCCTAAATATTTTATGAGAAAAGAAAACGTCCCCTTTCCTAAAAAGGAGGAGCCCTTCTTCAGATCTCCTAAAGGGTGACAGGAAATGGGCGTGGTGCATCATTCCAGCATATCTTAGAGAGGTGAGAAATATCCCAGCCAGAGTGCCCAGGAAGACTGTCTGACCCTGCAGTGTCCACAGCCCACCCCTGCCCCTTCAGAGGTGGGGCCTGAGTTCAGAGTGCCATGCCTCTACAGCCAAGTGGAATGTTTGTGGGCAAGGGCCAAAGCTTTCCACACACTCTTCACTTGGACTTAAAGCCTTAATGTCCAGCCTTCTGTCTTCCATTCCTCCAAAGACAAAAATGTGACACCTGCTCCCTAACACCATCACCCACCAATATCCACCCGCCTCACCCTGAACTCCTGAACACATCCACATGTGCACTCTGGTCCCACCAAAGTCCTGGGCCCATCTCACTACCTCCCTGGCCATTCCCTACTGTGAGCCAGCTCCTGTGTCCCCAGGCACCTGATTCCCTGTGTTCCCCATACACTGGGCTCTGCTGGCAACTTCGGAGCTAGCCCACCTGGGCTCTCCTATGCAGCTCCTCTGGGTGGCAGTCCTGCCCCAAAATACCATCATGTACCATCAGCAGAAAAGGCTGACAGTGCCCCAAGATCCACGGGCACGGATGCCTTGCTGTCTGTATTCAGTGCTGTCCTCCTTTTGTCTTCTCTGGCAGGAGACCGTTGAGCAGGAGTCAGCAAGCTTTCTCTGTAAAAGGATGTGTAGAAAACATTTTAGGCTTTGTGGGCCATATGGTCCCTGTCATGACTCAACTCTGCCACTGTAGTGCAAAAGCAGCCATAGGCAGTAAGGAAAGAAGTAGACATGGCTGGGTGCCAATAAACCTTTATTTATGGACACTGGAATTTTAATTTTATACAATTTTCAAAGCCACAAAATATTATTCTTCTTTTGACTTTTCTTGGACATTTAAAATGTAAAAACAATCCAATAGTCCTTAAAAATGTAAAAAAAAAAAAAAATAGCTCCCAGGAGGCAGGTAGCTAGATTTGGTGCCCCTCGGACATAGTTTGCCATCCCCTGGTGCAGAGAAACACACTGGAATGGGGACCACACAGCCCCATTTCATTTCTGCCTCTACCTCTTCCTGGGCCCAAGATTTCAGTCAAGATAGTCAAGGTTTCTGGGTTTGTTTTCTCCTACAGAGACTTGGAATGTAATAGTGCCCTTCTCATAGGATTGTTGTGAGCTTTAGCTGAGATATAATGTAAAGTGATACTGGGCACAAATACCCCAAATGATAAAGTCTAAGTTAGTACAGCAGTGACTCTTTCTTATCATGGAAGAAAAGTCTGGAATCTGGAAAGTATGAAACAGTAGAGGAGAAATCAGCTTCGGAATCAGAAAAGTTTCATTTTCCATCCCTGGCTTAGCCACTTGGAGCTGCGTGACCTCGACGGAGTTTCTTGAACTCTCTGAACTTCAGTTTCTTTGTCTATAAATATTGTTAATGTGCCCACCCACAGGCTTTTCAGAGTAATCAATGGCATAAAAAGCAAAGTACTTTTATATAGTGGACAGAAAACATGGTAGCTGTTATTTATTCCAATGCTGTCTTGATCTTTTTTCTTTAATTCAAATTTTCTTTTTTCAGAGAAGAAGCCAATGTTCTTTATCAAAAGCATGCCTCCTCACTATCTCCAAAACATCTCTTTTAATCGTTCCCCTGTGCTCCAGCAACAAAACAAGCTCCCTTCCTCCCCAAGGGAAACCTTGTTGCTGAAAACTGGGGCAGCCCTTTGAAATGGAGTTTTTTCTCCATGTGGGGAAACAACATCAGGCAGCGTGCTGGGAATTTTTTGTTTCCTGTTTGTCATCCTTGGAGTTGTCCTTTCTGGGTCTGAGGCTGACAAGGTCCTGGCAGAGGGAGAGGCTGCCCACCAGCATGGCCTGGGGAGGGGTCATTGTCTGTCTAGACATCTCTGAGGCTGTGGGGGCCTCCGGTCCCTGCCGGCTTTTTGAGTCAGATTGATTATCTGTTCCCACCTGGAGTGTCTCTGATCTGACACAGACAGCCCTGGTACAGGCCAGGCTTCTCTTCTTGCTGAGAAAGTTTCTGGACATGTCACTTTGGTGAGGCCTGATCAGGGCTAGACGCTTGACATGGCTAAAGGCTCTGTGATGCTTTGGTGGAGGAGAGGGCAGTGGAATAAATTCCTTCTGGTTTTCTGTTTGTCTTGCCCCTCACAGGGGCAGATGGGCCCAGGGCTGGGGTTCACAGCCAAGACACTGGAACCAGGATATAGACCAGGAACAGGAAAAGCTGCAGTGACACAAGTCCAGAGAAAGCTGTGGCTGGGAAAAAGTAGAAAGCTGGGCTTGGGCATTGACCCTAATGATGAGCACAGATCTGAGGTCAGAAAAAAGTCCAGAAATTGGATATCTTCATTCCATATGTGTCAAGCATCTTCCTTCCCCAGATGCTGGGCCAGGTTCGGGGACTGTGTAATGAATATGAAATAATCCCAGCCACCTAAAGAATTTGCTTTCTAGGCAAAGATGTGTTTACATACAGGCACTGCTATGTTCACAAACCCATTCCACTCACTCCCTGGCACACAACTAACCCATGCATCCTGACTTCTTTGCCATGTGAGCCATATGACTGAGTTCTGGCCAATGGATATACGTGACGGGAACGTGGCCAGGCCAGGCCCACAAAATACTCACACAGCCTCTTCCTTCGTTGGTGGCCAAATGTAGAGAGTCTAAACCGAGGGCCCCCAGGCTTAGGAGAAGGGCAGAGCCACAACATGGAAGGAGCCTGGGTCCCTGAATGACCCTATAGAAGGCTATCTGCTGGCCAGGACCATCTGCAACAGACTTGGTGTGAGTAAAAAACAAACCTTTAACATGTTAAGTCACTAAGATTTGGGGGTTGGCTTGTGACAGCAGTTAACCTATCCTGACTAATAAACATGTTCAAAAAATATATAAATAAAAGCCATGGCCCTGGTGCTATCAAATAAGATTGCTGAACAGAATGAAATCTAATCTCTTCCAGCCAGAGAGTTTAAGATCTTAACATCCTCCAGGTTCCAGTCAGAGATGTTCCAAGTCAAACGTGGGCTGTTGCTGGGGTTTTTCCCTGGACCTCCCCATGGAGCCAGCCTGCTGTCCACTCCTGACTCATCTAGCCCCTGCTGACGCCTGCTGCTCCAGCAGCTTCTGGATGTCCCTGGCCTGGTGTTTCTCCAGGGTCTCTGACAGCTGCCCATGGTGATCTTCCCTAGCTGGAACTGGGCCCTCCTCACCAGGCTGCAAGCTTCTTAAGGGTAAGGACCATCTGCTTCTCCAGTGTCCAGCAGAGAACAGAGAAGAAAGCAAGGCTTGGCTTTCTGCTTGAACAACAAACAGATGGTATGCTTCCATCTCCTCCCAGAGCGGACCAGGTGGGTGACTGTCACCTTGACTGTTCTTCACATCCTGCCGACTGCCCTGCACTATCTGTGCTGTGGTAGGTTGCAAAGTAGCCACATACTCCCTCCATCCTGGGCACCGCTCCTTTGCAATGGTCCTTGGCCACTCTTTCTATTATAGTGGGATTTATTTCTCCACCCCTTGAATTTGGGTGTGGCCATGTGACTTGTGTTAGCCTACAGGATATCAGCAAATGTGGTGCAAGCTATGACTTAAACAGTACATGTACATTGAGTCCTCCACTTCCTCGCTCCTGAGAAACCTTCTGCCATCATGTGAACAAGCCTGGGTTAGCCTATTGGAGGGTGAGACAACCCTTGGAAAGAGTCCCTGCCTTGCCTTGAAGGCCCCTGATACATGAATGAAGCCATTCTAGACCATCCAGCCACAGCCAGGCTGGCTTGGAATAGAATACCCCCCAGTCAACCCACACAAAGAATCACAAAAAATAGGAGGTGAATGGTGTCTTACCCAACTACATTTGGCATGGTTTGTTATGCAGCAAAAGTGCTCAGTCACCCACGGGAGACCTTTCTGAGAGTTAAGGAACACAAAGCCATCATCAACAAACTCCAGCGAATTTTCCTCTGCTCCCTCCTCTCTGTAATAAAGCCTTCCTACCTGTGAGACTGGGAAAATGAAAATGGAAAAGTTGATTGTTTCTTTTTCCTCCTTGCATGGAGTGCTGTAAGGTAAGGACTGGCCTGAGGGTCAGCTCTCACCAGAACCTTCAGCACTGGCAAGGAAAGGAGGAAGAGATATAACAGGTGGGCTTCCATCTACCCTGCACACACACACGAACACATACGTATACATGCACATGGTTTTTGCATCACTGGCAGTAGGGAAAACAACTTTAATTGATCCAGAATCTAGGAGGATCTATTGCAGGAATCATAGGAGGAAAGTAAAATCAGAAGTGAGTTTATCTTTAAAAGTCCACTTTCCTAGACCCTGACTAACGCACTGTTCAAATTGGAAAAGCAAACTTTGAAATTGAACACATTCTCCAAGTTTGTCTTTCCCAAGTAAGAGTCTCTGTGCACCTGCAAATGCATGTTTGGTATGTCTATATATTATATTATATTATAAAGTATAAATTAATAATACATTATAAATGTATATTATATTTAGCCTAAGTATTTCGTGTGCTGGTGTCTGTATATAGACAAATAAAACAAAAATAGCCCCTACTCAAAAGAGGTGATTGCCTGGTGTCTTTGTAAAGTAGCTCTTAAATGTCCTGTTATTCCTCTATGTGACCAGTATTTATTAAACTTATGTTATGTGCTACTCTTTGGTGGTATCGCAGAGGACAAGACAAAATTCCTGCTGTCACTAAGTTTAAATCTAGTGAAGATCCATCGACCTGAATGCCAGTGAGGAAGCCTGAGCTCAGAGGAGTGTAGTAACTTGTTATAAGTCACACAGCTAAGATTTTAGCCCGTGTCTCCCACCTCCATCTGGGAATGCTCATTCTACACATCTCACTGTGTTGACTCCAGAGGGAAGCATGGTTATCCCTGTCTTCACTTGGTGCAGTTGGCAGAGCTTCTCACGCTTTTGCTGTAAACACTGGTTGGTGAAATATAGCGCTAATGGAAGCTCATCTGATTGTAACAGTGACGGTTCATTAGCATTTTAAATAGCAAGTTTAAAATAATGGTGCCAGTTAAACTTTGTTGGTTGCAAGCAACAGAAAGTAGCTCTGGCTAACTGAAGCAAAAAATAAACTTGTGGAAGGATATGGAGTAGCTCCAAGCATCAACAGCAAAGCTGAACAGCCAGGCTTCAAAAAAGTCAACAAGGAGAGCAGCTTCCAGGCTCTAAGAACCACTGGAAAAAGAACTCAGCTTCAGCCATTTATTGTTTCCAACTTCTGTTTCCTCTTTTTCATTTTGGATTTTCTGTTTCCCACAACTTCAGTCAAGACTAAAATTCTTGGGGGAGAGAACCCGACTGGCCAAGCAGGAGGCTCATGCCCACCTTCAGCAGCCACACTGAAATTTCACATCCAGGGGAGCAACTCCCAAACGGGAATCAGGGTGCTGCTGGCAGGAGGAAGTAGAATGGCTGGTGGGTAGGCAACTACGGCCCTGTCCCCAGTGATAATCATTAGAGAATCTGTGAGTGTAGGAGCCAAGAGAAATTCAAATGGTTAAGTGGAAGATGGTGTTTTCCAAAAATGGTTGCACCAAAATAAATCCTGTCACATATACTTTTCTTATAGTGCGACACTCCTTCATCAAGAAGTAGGCTCTATATTCTTTCCCTTTAAACTAGGAAGACTTTTGTAACTGCCCCAACAAATGAAATGTGGCAGAAGTGATGCTGCATGATTTCCAAGGCCGGGACATAAGAGGCTTCCACCTGGATCACCCGCTCTCTCTCAAGATGCGTGCCTTTTGGAGCTCTGAGCCACCATGTTGGATAGGACGTGTGGAAAGATTACACAGAGATACAGAAGTCCAAGGAGTCTTTCCAGGTCAGGCACCAGTCATGTAAGTGCAGAAGCCTTGAGATTGCCCTAGCCTCAGCCACCCTCTGGCTACAACCTTATTATCAGAGATCTCAAACCAGAACCACCCAGTTGAGCTGCTCCTGATTCCCTGACACACACACAAAGCATAAGATGTAAAGGATAACTGTTTTAAGCCACTAAGTTTTAAGGTGACTTGTTACCCCAGTGTGGTAACTGCAACAGGCACAACTACTATTTTAACAGAGAGTTAGCAATCATGTTAGGTGATAATCCATCCACTAGTCAAACATCTGACAGTTCATGAAGCACTCTCACATGCATCCTCCCACTGGGTCCTCACAACACTGCACACAGAAACACTGGTTTCTTCTCTATCTTCTTCCAAATCCTCCTTCATCGACCATTGCCCTCTACATGCATATTCTAAGTGCTCCTGGATGCCAAACCTGGGCCCTTGTTTCTCATCTCTACACTCATTCCCTCCAGAACTCAAAGGGCCCACATTCCAACATGAGGTGACAATGGCCTGAACCACAGTCATGGAAATGGAATGAAAAGATTCAGATCCATTCAAGAGATAGGAAGAGCTAGACCCTCCCAATGTCTCCCACTGGGAGTACTATTGACAATAGGAATGAGACTATGCCACACGTCAGGGAACATTCAGCATCCCTGACTCCTGCCCACCAATTGTTGGTTTCACTCCCCAGTTTTTGTGACAACCAGTGAAAGACCTTCCAAATGTTGCGTCCATTTGGGAATACTGCTAGGATGGTCAAGGCTTGGTGGATGATTGGGATTAAGAGCTGAAAACTGCTCCCAAGGTTCTGACTTGGGTAACTTGGCAGATGACAATGCTTCTCCCTGAGAAAGGACCGGGAGGATAACCATGTTTGGGATGGTGGTTGCTCATGCAGTGTTGGAATCACCCAGTGAGGAGTTAGATG
Source organism: Avahi laniger (assembly GCA_963575035.1). NCBI lineage: Eukaryota > Metazoa > Chordata > Mammalia > Primates > Indriidae > Avahi > Avahi laniger. The sequence goes on along the minus strand of CAUYSK010063282.1, from coordinate 12,498 downwards.
CCTGAATATGAACCATGAATTGCTGACTGCTAGGCCCTGGGAAACAGGATGGATAAGGTCCCTGTAATCCCAAGTTTACACCCCAGTGGGGGAGACACCAAATAAGAGTGTGGCCAAATAAATCAGCAAGATCAGATTTTGCAAAGCACTATATAGGAAATAAAGACAGTGACAAGATGGAGCCCCCTTTCAATAGGAGGTTGGGGAAGATCCCCCAGGGAGATGACAGTTAGGTTGAGACTTGAAGGATGGACCCAGCCATGGGAAGAGCTGGGGACCAGCAAATGCAGGGCTACAGAGCCATGGATGTGGCTGACAGCTGTGGGGAGAGTGCCTAGGACACGAAAAGAAGAGGCACCTGAGGGACTCTAGTAGCCACAAAGACAACAACACTGCAGGAGTGCGAGGAAGAGGAGTCCAAGCAAGATGGACTTGAGCAGCCAGGGTGACAGGATAAAAACCAGAAGCACACAAAGTCACAGAAGCCAAAGGAAGAGAGCATCATGAAAAGATACAGACAGTCCTGAGGGTCAAATGCTGCCTGCAGAGAGCCGAGGAAGAGGAGGGCTGCTGTGTCTATTGGATTTGGCCAGTGGATGGGGGGACCTTGGTCCAGCCATCTCTGTAGAGTGGTATAAAGAATGACGTGCAGGAAGATGGACACTCGGTTCTCATCCTGGCTCTGCTCCTAAGGGGTCCCTTCCCCCTTCCCGGGTCTGGACTGTCGCACTGAAGATCCAGTCTTACCATGCAGTTCACCATTCCAAGGACTTTGACTCAAGCCTTTAACTTGCATTAACAAACCTTTTGTACAACAATTCTATTCATGTTCTAAGATATTAGCTGTACAACGGTCCGTGTGATAGATGCTCTCATGTACGTGTTTAATGCTCATAACAACATGGTGAGGTAGGTGGCATTATTCCTTTCTTGCAGAAAAAGAAAAACTCTATCTGTCTGATTTTCTGATGGTTCTTTCTGTTCCCTAAAAGCACCCCAATTATGTTACCTAGTGGAGTCAGCTCAAGGTTAGTTTAGAAGACCAGGGATCAGGACTCAGATCTGCCCTGAAATCACTGTGTGACCTTGACCCCTTCTGAAATCATTTAATCATCCAGAGGAAGAGCAAGCCCGGCTCTGAGACCTTACAGGGGTGGAATGGGGTCAGACGTGTTTCCAGATATAAAAATGCTTTAAAGATGGAAACTATCCAACCACTGTAACACTGTGCTTATCCTGTGTGCATTAGACCTTGCTGGGAGCAGAATTCTAAAACCATCTGAACTCTCTCAGCATTCAGAACTGTGGATAGGAAGAACAAGGTGTGTAATTTTTTGTTGTCATTGTTTTAGAAGCTCAAAGAAGGATTGGGAAATCGTGACTTCCAAAGCTCACAGCTTTGTGTTTCTGTGGACAGCTGGGCCTGGATATGATGTCATCTGGTATGAGTGAGAAAGCCTCCCTTTAGCAGAAAGTGATTTGCAGGAAGGGAGTTTCTGTACTCTGTGTGTGGGCAAGGGACGACCAAATGTTCCCTGGCACTTGCGTTCAATTACCCATAACATGAGGCCCCATCCTCAACTGTCCATGAGGAGGGAGGAACACCAGACCACAGGAGACCATGTCCACTCTACCCGCAAAACTGAGATCCTGCATGTGGACACGCTTTGGAAAACAAAATAGAAAGGAATAATTTGAGACATACATGAAGACATACAGGCATGCTTATCCCCTCACTGTTTAAAGCATAAAACCTGAAACTTCACAAGATGGAATTGATTAAATCAATTGTATGGTATATCTATGTGTTAGAATAGTGTGCTGCTATTAAAAGGATGTTTTCAAAGACTTTTTAATGACTTCAGAAAATGTTAATAATGTTGATGGTAACAACAGGGTACAAAGCTGCTGAGCGTCACAGCTGATCTCCAGAATGTGCACGAGCCACTGCTCGGTAGGGGAAGGCGCACAGCCGGCAGATGGGGTCAGGGGGGAGACTGACTTTGCATCACTCGTGTTTTCATAATTTTTGAATTTTCAAATACAAAAAGGCCATAAACATCCAACACAGTAAATAAGATCCACATGCTATTCACTAAGACATGCTGTTATAATACCCTACCAACTTCCAGAAAGAAAAAACAAAAAAAGCCACATACAAAGAAACTGGAATCAGAATACCATCAGACTATTTTCCACCAAAGGATTAAGATTGGTTAATTGGCATTTTCAGATATGTGCAGTAAAAATGTTATCTTCCAGGCACCCTTTCTTGGGAAGCTCCTGGAGATAGATTGTGCTGCTGCGATACACGGAAGTCAGTCAAGAGGAATGTGGGAAATCTGACACAGGCAGAGGGGAGATCTAGCCAGTGCAGCATCCTGACCCAGAAGACCCCCCACCCCACACTGGGTAAGGGGCCAGGCCCCTCCCAGAGGGAGGTCCTCCTGGAAATAAAATGGACTGTGGGCATTTGCAACATTAGGTTACTTGACAAAAAATAAATAATAGATCCTTGGAAAACTAAATAAATGAAATACATGAAACAATTTTAAGCATAGGAAAATACAGTACACTACTTAACTCGGAGTTGGAAAGTATTTACAAAGAACCATGATGTATGTGTTAGCTCCGGTTCTCTGAGAAGCAGATGCTGTAAGAGGCACGAGAGATTCATGGGGGGAAACACCTGTGAAGGGTAAAGGCAAGGGAGCCTTAAGACCACCATGCAGTTCCGACACTTGGAAGGGGAGAAAGTTAACTTAAGAACATTTTGGCCAGGGCAATGGGAGTCCTCCAGCCAGAGTTCCCCATTCAAGCGGTCCCACATCTAGCAGAAAGGGGCCTGAATTAGGACCCTCACTGGGCTGTCACTGACTGTGGGAGGCTGAAGAAAGCCCGAGGTGGCGTGGTTCCAAAGGGCAGCAGCTTGAGGCCACAGCAAGAGACCGGATTGGGCCACCACTGCGAAGATACTGACTGATAAAAACAACTACCATTGAAGGATGCGGGAAGGGGAAAACGGGAGCAGGCAATGCTGCAGAGACAGAGAACAATCGGGACTCCTCCAGGTGCCCCTACATTTCTCAGCCCCAGGAGAAGTTAGGTAAGGCCACTGACTAGTCCAGGGATAGGGATGGGTAGAAGTGAAGTGCGTCCCTTTCAAGAGGAAGAGATAAGAACCCCAGTGCTTCGTCCATCTCTCGCTGCCCCTGGGTGGGGAATTTTGAAGCCGCATGTTGCGATCGTGGTGGCACAAAATGGCATTAGCTTAGGTCCCTTGAGTCACTAGAGAGAGGGCGCCCCTCCCACCCAGACCCACGTCAATCCTACCTACCTGTCTCCCCCAGGAGGCAACTTGGCCTCTTCCACAAAGGAGAGCCCTGGCCACTGCCCTCCTTGTCTCCTGACACCAGCACCTGGGCGCAGCAGCCTCCCCCAGGCCCTCAGCGGCAAGAGCCAGGACAGCTCCGGTGCTCAGATCCAACCAGAACAGACTCAGGTTCCCACTCCCCTCCCACTTCTAGATGCAGGTGAAGAATTGTGGTGGGACACGTGGCCTCTGGTTTCTCCTTCCCCCCGAGCGGCTGCCTATCACATCCGGAAAGCGTAGAGGATGGAAGGGGTGGAACAGTAGAGTGGAACACCAACTGTGGGGCACCCCAGCATGACTGAGGCAGGACAGAGGCTGAGGTCCCAGCCTGCAGAAATGCCACATCTGCCAACAGCAATGACAAGGGCTGCGGCACCTGCAAAGTGCCCCTCTAGTACTCTGGTTCAAGAAATGTCATATTTCGGTGTATTTTTAAATAAATATGAATCCATCTCAGCCTCATCAGCAAGATTAGCCATGAACCCATTCTCAGACAATGAGTGGAGGGACAAGGGAGAGCTCTCATCTCCCTTGAGACTCTAAAATGATACAAATAGTTAACATTTTATTAAGCATTTACTGTTGCTCTAAACATTTCCTATGTATTAACTCATTTAATCTTCCTGACAACGTTTTGGGTTAGATACTGTTAGCATCTCCATGGGATTGATGAGGAAACTGACTTACTTGGCACAAGATCAAGGCAGCGACGGAGAAAGATTTCAACCCAACTATTGTGCCTCTGAACTCCATGTTATTAACTGATAACACTGTAATGCATAGGATATACAGTGGCTTTTCCAGTCAAAAACTTGAGAAAGGATCCTTGGTCTTACAACAGCCATGGTGATAGCTCCTAGTCTTCTTTGTCAAGTACTGTAGGGTCCATTCAAAGGAAAAGGCTTTGTTGGAGACCACACTCCCTCTCACCCTGAGACCTTTACCAGGAGATATCAGTCGTATCCCACAACACGATGGACGGAGGCTCCGCCCACCTGCACCTGCCCGCTGTTTCCCATCTCATGGTCTTGCTGCCTTGGCCTCTCCCTTGTCCCTTCTTTTTGGTGGCTTGGGAATTCCAATTCTCCTTTTCCGGGATTGGGCCCATGTCCTTTTCCCCTCTGGAGAATCCGCCTCCACCCCCATGCCCAGCAGGAAAGGACTGAGCCTGCTTCCACAGGTCAGCTCCACCCTGGGGTAAGGGAGCTCAGCCCCACAAGATTCGAAGTCTCCCCCTTCCTTACAGGAAAGGAAAAATACTTCTTTGTTTTTTCTGAAAAGATTCAGGATCACAGGTTTCACACTGTATTTCTCTAGGAGGTACTATTCATAGTCACAGTGGCAATAGATTTAAATATCAAAACCAACTCTAGAGGATTGAAAAAAAGTACCTTAAGAAAGGGGAGGGGAAGACTTCTTAAATTCATGGCAAGGTGTCTTGAAAGGGGCACGTGGGGCTGGGGGCAATGGGGGGGTCAAAACACCATTAATTTTCCAATAACTTATCCAGTTACCGAGGTAGCTTTTACTGGGCACCTCCTATGTCTGGGTACATTTCTAAGGACTTTATATTCGTTACATCAATCTTTAAAACAATCCTATGAAGTGGGCAACATTTTAACCACCATTTTACAGATGAGGAAACCAACACAGTTATCTGTCCAAAGCTACACAGCTAAAAAGCAGAGAACCTGGGGTTTGAACGCACGTCTGCCTGAGTTGCCAGCCCTCACTCTTAACCTCTGTGGGTGACATTGGCACATGAGGACTCAGCCTTGAGCAAGGAAGCCTGTGACCACAAGAGGCACACAATTTTTGCATGAAGCTACAGTCCTGCAATGTCCCTTTTCGTGGAGTTCCACGACGCTGGGATCACCCACGTGGAGGGCTGCATGTACAGAAATCTAACAGGAGGCCGGTATCACCAAGTGCGCCTTAAATTCTCTCCCCTGAAAAACTAGGGCTAATTGCCTTGCAGTGTGGACAGGATCGAAAGATATATGCTATATAAAGTGCCTGGCACATTAATAAATGTGACTTTCTTTTCCCACTGCCAGCTCTCTCCATTCTTAAATTCCCTATCATTGAGTTTCTAAGCAACCTGCCTTTTCAGTTAAATTCCTGGAGTGAGCTTTTTAAAGAGAGACTTGAGCTGGGTTTTATTATCCGATGCAGATAACTTTTCTGATGTGTATCAATCATTTTCATTTGTAAGATGGGTGGATTTTATTTATCTATATCTAGCTGCTGGGAGAAAAATCTTTAAAGCTTCAAGATGGGATTTTTAAAACATCTTTATAGAAAAAAAAAAAAGCAAAAGTTTAACCTTCAAGGAAAATAAAAGGGAACATGAAGTCTGTACTTGAACACACACAATACAAAAAAAAAAAAAAAGGCTGAGCCTGAGATTGCAAACGTATGACCTTGACATCACTTGTTCCGACAGCACAAAAAGGATTATCTTAATCTGCACTGATAGAGGAGGCAGCCAGTGCACCATAGGATTCCACAAAGTCCGTCCTCATTCACAGCACTGCCATGGAACTCGAAACCTCATTAGTGGAGATGCCTCATTCATTCATTCATTCATTCATTCATTCATTTGTTTTTATTTTCTCTTTCCCATCTACTCTCTTCACTCATTTATTCATCTAAAAATCTCTTATCTGGCCGGGCGCGGTGGCTCACGCCTGTAATCCTAGCACTCTGGGAGGCTGAGGAGAAGGATCGTTTGAGCTCAGGAGTTCAAGACCACCCTGAGCAAGAGCAAGAACCTGTCTCCACTAAAAAAAATAGAAAGAAATCAGCTGGACAACTAAAAATACATAGAAAAAATTAGCTTGGCATGGTGGTGCATGCCTGTAATCCCAGCTACTCGGGAGGCTGAGGCAGGAGGATTGCTTGAGCCCAGGAGTTTGAAGTTGCTGTGAGCTAGGCTGACGCCACAGCACTCTAGCCTGGGCAATAGAGTGAGATTCTGTCTCAAAAAAAAATAAAAAATAAATAAATAAAAATCTCTTCTCAAGTGATTACCGTGTGTCAGGCACTGTGTTAGCTGCTGAGAGTATGGAAATAATTGACAGTTCTATTACAGACATGTGCAGATAATCACAATATAAAGTAAATTTTATCTATAACATGTTAGAATAACAAGAGCAAAAAAAATATAAGGCTCAATTCAAAGACCGATGCATAAACCATGTAATTTTTGTGTCTTGAGGTGCAATGAGCAAACACAGAATCATAAGAACTTCACATTGCCTGAGGCGATTAGAGAAGGCTTTGCGGGGAGGTCAGTCTCCAAGCCGTGCTAGGAACTCACCAGCAGACCAGGCAAAGAAGGTATTATGGCATTTGTGTCTCCTGGTGAAAGATGAATTATTCTAGAGGAATAATCCAGGTCATTCTATTTGCCCATTCACATATTTGCGTCCACATTCTTCAGTTTTCCTGATTATTTTCCAGGTCAAGGCAGTGAAGGTATGGAACACAGTAGAGGTTGAAGTGCAAAATGGAAAAGACTTTAAGTGTTGCTATGGTCTGAATGTCTGTGTTCCTCCAAAATGCACATGTTGAAACTTAATTGCCAATGTGATTATATTAAGTGGTGTTGACTTTAGGGGCTGATTAAATCACAAGGGCAGAGCTCTCAACAAGGGGATTAGTGACCTTATAAAATAGATTCCAGGGAGCTATTTGCCCCTGCTACTGTGTGAGGACACAGCAAGAGGTGTCACGTATGAAGCAGAAGGGAGCTTTCACCAGACACCAAATCTGCTGATACCTTGATCTTGGATTTCCCAGCCTCCAGAACTGTGAGAAAGAGATGTCTATTATTTATAAATTGCCCAGTCTCAGGTATTTGTTTCTAGCAGCCTGAATGTACTAAGACAGGCATCATTTGCTCCAACCTTGTCTTTTACAAATCAGTGATTTCAGGCCCAGAGAGGTTAAGAGAGTCGCCCAAAGCCACAAAGCAAATTAAGATTCAGAACTTAAATTTCCCAATTCCTGCAAATGCCTCCCTCTTGAAAAGTATATCACAGTATACGAAGAGCCTTGACATACTCCGATAAAGTGGCTATTAAGTTTCTCGTTGTACAGAGAAGAAAAATAGAGGCCAAGGGCCATAAAGCAACTTGGCTGAAATCACATAGTGGTAGTCCTAGGCAGAACCAGCTCTAGCTAGAACCCGATGTTCTCACCCAGGCTCCAGAGCACTTTCTGTTACACTGCACTGCCGCCTAGGGGCCGTCTAGAGCAAGAGACTCAAGGAAGGTGGGCTTTGTCCTAGGCAGGTGGCAGGACCGCACGCAGCAGGGAAAAGAAACACTGGGAGCAGCCTCCGAGGCAACTTTCATCTACTTCCAGCCTAGCCAGAGGCGGCCACAGTTCTGCCTCCTGCTCCCGCCCACACACTTAAAACTTCCTGCACACCCCTCCAGGGAAACTTGCAAGTTATACAATCCAATGTTGCCAAACTAAAATTGAGACTGCAAATAGGTGCAGCTTGCGCTAGAGGGATCATTTTCCATCCGCCTCCTGATGAAGCATATGGAGCGAGGAAGACATATCCCTTTGAAATAGTTGGCAGCAACCTGTGGGTTTTGGCAATGAATCTGTGAATCTTTGAGAGCGCAGGCAAGGTGGTGTTCAGTCCTGCAGGCACCGTCCACGCCAGAACAGGTACAAGGGAGCAGGGATGCAGCAGATCATCTTCCCCATGCCATTCATGTGTGGCATAATACACAGTAAGTCCACCGTAGCAACCACCCTTTTGAATAATGCATTGTCACAGAGCAGGTGGAGGCGACAGAGGGACGCGACTGCAGACCAATAGCACAGCCTAGTGGCAAACTCAGAGACAGCAACTCCGTCTCCCCATCACAGGCTCACAGGATGGAGAAGGAACCCACCCGCGTTTAGGAGGGAAGTCGAATTCTAGAGAAAGGCTCACTGCTACCCAAGCCTACCTGTACCACCCTCATGTCTGTAGTCCTGCCATGAGCCAGATGCTGAGCCAGCCCTCAGAGAACCTATGAGGAACAGAACATAGCAAGGGCTGAGACTCTGACGATTTGAGCAGAATCCGAAAGAGACTAGAAGAGACAGAAGTCGCTGTGCCGGAGAGACTCAGCAGTTTGTAATCAGGTCAATATATTTTTAGCAACTTTTCGCTCTTTGTTGGAGGGGAGGGTCACATGAGAAAAATTATTTCCTCTCTGTGGCAATTCTGAAGAGCAAATTATATACAGCAGTATAATCCTTGATACAGTTTTAATTGTCCTTATCTCTTCTGAAATCACAAACCCTCTGAGAGTCTGGGCTCACTATGGGCTCACTCCCCCAGAAAATGAGGTGTGTAATTTCAAAAGTTTTTCAGACTCGATGATGCTCCTCCAAGCACTCAACTACGAGTTCGTGTTCTACAGGGTCTTTCTCTGCCAATCACTTGAAAATTTGTGCTTTAGAGAAAAATGATAACACTCTCTAAGGAACTATGATATTGACTTAAACATAAGTGCAATTCATTAGTGAAATAAGAGAAATTATCAAGTACCTACAACATACTTGAAGCTACTCAGCAAGGTGACAAGGGACACAGAAGTATAACCTGTACTGGCTCCTGTAGAGTCTGGAGGAAACAGATGTCTGGGGCCCAGGCTGTGAGTTCACATTCAGGCTTCATCACCAGAACAATCCCTCACCTTCTCTGAGCCTCGAATTTCTCATTTACCAAACAATGGTGATGATTGTAGGTCCCTCGCACCACGCTTGTGAGAATGAATGTAAATCACAGTGCCTGGCAGATGCTAAGAGCTCAATTGATGTTTCTTATTGCCAACATTACAATTAGGGTGAATTATTTAATCTATCCAGTGACAATTTACCCATCACCCACTGTTTACCAGGTGACTAATACTAAGTATTAGGGATATAGATTTGGCTGGGTGCCCGGTTATGTAGCCAGAGCCTTGTTTCCAAAATTTGGTCCAAAGACAGACAGTAAAGTTGTGACCCAGGAGCTTGTTAGATGTGCAAGATTTGGACCTCCTCTCCAGACTTACTGAATGAGAACCCACATTTTAACAAGATTCCCCTGGAAATTGGCAATCACTTTAAAGTTTGAGAAGTTCTGCTGTAATCTTTTTTTTTTTTTTTTTTAACTTTTCAGTTCAAATGTATAGTTTGCTTGGTTGAAGGCTATTTAGACGATAAAGCCATGGTCTCTTTGCTTGGTCCAAGTCAGGTGGGGAAAACATCACTAGTTAGAAGCTAGTTATCACAGAGGCTGTGATCTGGTATTTGCGAATATTCAGAAGAATGCTCAGAAGAAGTTTCAGTTATTTCTTTTTTATTTTAGAGTATTACAGGGGTAGAAACACTTTGATTACATAAATTGTCTTTGCATCATCCGAAAAGCATGCCCATCCTCTAGACAGTGCACACCGCATCCGTTAGGTGTGGATTTACCCATCCCCTCCTCCCCCAACACCCTATGAATGTTACTTCCCATATGTGCACATTAGTGTGGATCAATTAGTACCAATTTAATGGTGAATACATGTGGTGTTTGTTTTTCCATTCTTGTGATATTTCACTTAGAAGAATGGGCTCAGCTCCATCTAGGATAATACAATAGATAGTTCATAATTTTTTATGGCTGAATAGTACTCCATGGTATACATACACCACATTTTGTTAATCCACTTGTGTATTGATGGGCACCTGGCATTTTTCCACATCTTTGCAATTGTGAATTGTGCTGCTATAAACATTCAAATGCAGATGTCTTTTTGATAGAACATCTTTTTTTTCTTTGGGTAGATACTCAGTAGTGGGATTGCTGGTTCTACTTTTAGTTTTTTAGGTATCTCCACACTACTTTCAATAGAGGTTATAGTAGTTTGTAGTTCCACCAGCAGTGTATGAGTGTTCCTATCTTTCTGCATCCATATACTATCTGTTGTTTGGGACTTTCTGATAAAAGCCATTCTCACTGGAGTTAAGTGATACCTCATTGTGGATTTAATTTGGATTTCCCTGATGATTAGAGATGTTGAGCATTTTTTCATATGTTTCTTAGCCATTAGTCTATCTTCTTTTGAAAAATCTCTATTAATGTCCTTTGCCCACTTTTTAATGGAGTTGTTTGATTTTTTCTTGCTGATTTTCATGAGTTCTATATAGATTCTAGTTATCAGCCCTTTATCAGATGTATAGCATACAAATATTTTCTCCCATTCTGTAGGTTGTCTATTTCATCTAATGATAGTTTCTTTGGGTGTGCAGAAGCTTTTTAGTTTAATCAAGTCCCATATGTTAATTTTTGTTGTTACTGTGATTGCCTTTGGGGTCTTCTTCATAAATTCTTTGCGTAGGCCAATATCTGGAAGAGTTTTTCCAGCATTTCCTTCTAGAATTCTTATAGTTTCATGTCTTAGGTTTAAGTCTGTTATCCACCTGGAATTAATTTTTGTAAGTGGAGAGAGGTGTGGATCCTGTTTCAGGCTTCTACATGTGGCTATCCAATTTACCCAGCACCATTTATTGAGTAGGTATTCTTTTCTCCAGAGTAAGTTTTGTCTGCTTTGTCAAAAATACAGACGGCTATATGAGGATGGTTTTATATCTGGGTTTTCAGTCTTGTTCCATTGGTCTATGTCTCTGTTCTTGTGCCACTACCATACTGTTTTGATTACTATAGCCTTGAAGTATAGCTTGAAGTCTGGTAAATTGATGCCTCCCAATTTGTTCTTTTTGCTTAAGGTTGCTTTAGCTATATGGAGTCTTCTTGGTTCCATACAAAGCATAGAATTATTTTTTCTAGATCTGAAAAAATGATGTTGATATTTTAATGGAGATTGCATTGAATCTATCAATCACTTTGGGTAGTATAGATATTGTAACAATGTTGATTCTGCTGATCCATGAGCATGATATGATTTTCCACCTGTTTACATCCTCTGCTGTTTCCTTCCTCAGAGTTTCATAGTTATCCCTATAGAGTTATTTCACCTCCTTAGCTAAATATATTCCTAGGTATTTTATTTTCTTTGTTGCTATTGTGAAGGGTATTGAGTCTTTGATTTGGTTCTCAGTTTGACTGTTATTGGCGTATAGGAATGCTACTGATTTATGTACATTGATTTTGTAACCTGAGACTTTGCTGAACTTTTTTATCAATTCCAGTAGTCTCTTGACAAAATCTTTGATGTTTTCTAGATGTAAGATCATATCATAAGAAAGCATATCGTAAGATCACTATCACAGACAGTGATAGTTTGACCTCTTCTTCCCCCATATGGATGCCTTTGACTTCCTTCTCTTGTCTGATTACTCTGGCTAGGACTGTCAGTACTATGTTGAATAGAAATGGTGATACCTACATCCAAAAGACAGAAAGATTACAAATCAACAATCTAATGAATTGACTCAAATAACTGGAAAAGGAAGAACAAACCAATCCCAAACTCAGGAGAAGAAAAGAAATATCCAAGATGAGAGGAGAACTAAATGAAATCAATAATAAAAGAAATATACAGAAAATTAATGAAACAAAAAGTTGGTTTTTTGAAATGATAAACAAAATTGACATGCCTCTCACTAGATTAATCAGAAGAGAAAAGAAAGGACTCTAATAAGCTCAATCAGGAATGAAAAAGGAGAAATTACAACTGATGCCACAGAAATATAAAATATCGTCTCTGAATACTATAAAATCTCTATACACATAAACTTGAAAATGTGGAGGAAATGGAAAAATTCTTAGAAACACACAGTCTCCCTAGGCTCAATCAGGAAGAAATAGAATCCCTGAACATATCAATATCAAGTACCCAAATTGAAGCAGTCATAAAAAACCTTCTTGAAAAAAAAAGTCCCAGATCAGATGATTTCATGCCTGAATTTTACCAGACCTACAAAGAACTGGTGCAGAAATTATTCCACAACATGGAGAAGGAAGGAATATTCCCAACATGTTTTACAAAGCCAACATCACCCTGATACCAGAGTTGTTAACCCAAATCCATTTGAGAACTTAAAGTGCTGGATTAACCTTTACCCTTTACTTAGAAAAAAAAAATAGAGAAGAAAGTTTGCAAATATTTGTATAGTAATTA
>CAUYSK010063281.1:0-32500 GCA_963575035.1 Avahi laniger | reverse complement strand
ACGCGGAGGCCTGCCAACCATTCAACCGAGGCACTGCGCCCGGAGGGATGTCACCGGCGGCTGGGGCGGCCAGGGCGACGCCCCCCATCGCAGCAAGGTCGGGGTTCCGGGCAATGTGGTCAGGCGAACGCTCGTTGGGGGGTGATCGGTAGCGGTGGGGAAGAAGGGGCAAAGCCACCTCCAGAGGAGAGGAGCCCCGAGGGTGAGGCACCAGAGCCCAAGGGAGGCCGAGACCCCGGACTCGACTGGGCTACCGGGTAAACAGTGCCACGGGATCCCACCATCCCCAATGCGAGAGTGGTCCCGCGATGTGCCCATGATGCCAGCCGGCCAGGAGCCCCTGGCACACCCTCGACCCTCCCAAGGGCCACGGCCCCACCACCGGGGCTCATAGAGTGACCTCACCCATCGGTACCAATGCCGCCAACACCACCTAATGCCATCTCATCCATCCCCAATCTGGTCCCGCTCAGGGGGGGGGACGCCGTGCCCCCAGCGGAACGACGTCCAAGACCAGGCAGCCCCGACACGCGGTCCACACGCGCCACCGTGGACGCCTATCCATCCACAGCCCGGCACGACAGTGGGTGGAGAACCACACGCTCACAGGGGGAATGAGGAGACGTGAGACAGGCTCTACCTCTCTTCTCTTCCCCAGCACAAGGCGGGCGACCTGCAGGCGTGCAACGCGGCACACACACGGGGGTCCCCCTCGCGGCCGGAACGCCGGCCTGGCCCAGCGTGAACCCTCCCCCGACTCGGAGGGGGGAGGTGCGGGCCACGGTAGGCGAAGAGCGGCACCCGGCCCCCACCGCGGGGGCCGGCGGACCCCTTCCCCATCGAGGAGGAGGGAACTCTGCCTACGCATGACTGGCAGCCTCCAGGGCGGCAGCCAACGACGCATAGGGAGGCATCGGGCTGGGGGATCCAGTACCCCAGAAAGGCACACCTCCAGGATCACTAGAGAAGAGGCTTTTCTCAATGAAGGTGAATCGCGCCGACCCCCGGTCGCCCCTGACAGGGGGCCCCATGTTGGCGCTCAGGTACACCCCAGGCGTGTGGAGGGGCCTGAGACACGGGTAGAGCACACGCGGCAACCTCTGAACGTTCACGGACAGAGCCTCTCGTCCAACCACCTCGCTTCCAAGTGAACGTTCCCACTTCCACGGGTGTGGAAAGAGGGGGCCCCACTGAGGTGGACCACCACAGAGGCCACCAGGGGCCGGCCGGCACCAGGATGCCGGGACGGCCCCCGCCGCAATCGCCCACAGGACCCGTGCCACAACTCCCGCCCGAAAACAGGGAGGAGAAGGAAGCTCGCTTCTCAAGTCTTCCCACGCACACCGTGGGGACAACGCGGGTAACACCCCACCTGCCCACGCGGCACAGAGCAATGCCTCTAGGCTTACCCGCCTCGACCCCCCAACAGACTACTCGGGGACACAGAGCAGACTCTGCAGCAGTGAACAGAGGGGCATGCTGGGAACGAGGGCGACAACCACCGCTCGGTCTCAGGCACCTTGAGAGAGCAACCTGGTGCACTCCGGGAGCACCATAAACGGTCACACAAGACCCGGCACCCACGTGTCAAGAGAGCACACCACCGGGAGGCGGGACGGTTCCCCCGCCGCGGGGAGGGCCAACCCACAAACGCAGCAACCACTACTGGCCAGCGAGGGCTGCCCGCCACATCCAAAGGACCAGCGTTTCCCGCCGGTGCTGCGAAGCAGACGAGCGGGAGAGCGAGGTCGGGCCCAATGGTCTTGGCACCCCCTGCCGCCCATGGGTGGGGAGGAGAAGCAAGACACCCGCGAGCAGAACGATAAGAGCGGCCCCATTCACCAGGAATGGCTGGTCCCTCGCCTGGCACGCAGCTCCAGGCCCAGGAGAGCATGACACCACCACATCGATCAGGCCCCTGAAGAGGGGAGACAATGAGAAGAAATCAGTCAGGCCAGCAAGAACAGCAATCAGAGGGACCTGCTTCATCCTCGCCAGCCACACCTCGGGAGGGGGGCGGCAGACAACCCAAAGACAGGAATGCCTGACACACACAGCATGGAGCCAGCGAGGAGAAAGGGAGGGTTGCCACGAACGCCCCCAGGTGCCCCTCGGGGGTCTGGACACCAACCAGAGTAGGCACCACCACTGTCGGGACACTCTGGCACCCCAGAGCCAGCTCGCGGGCCCAGGCGGTCAGCTCGAGGGGGAACAGGGCCGGTCGCAGGATCACCGGTAACCCCGAGCCCTGTCGCCACGCGGAAGCCCAACTTCTCCAGCGCCAGTCGCCAGAAGACAGCGTGTCAGCACTAACCTGCAGGTGGAAGATGATGATCTGGAGTGACCAAAAATACCGCACTGGGGGACGGGGACGGGCCACCTGACCCCGCCTGCCCCTGCGACACTCGACATGTCCACCTGTACCCAACAGGTCCCCAGCGTCAGCAGACAAGGGGCAGTCAGGGACATCTGGTCGACCCCAAGGGTCAGGGACACGCCAGAAAGCAGGGGAGGGGCGGGGACACCATCGCTGCCCACCTGTGCCCCCCAGGGGCTGGCCAGTCCCTGGCCCCCAGCACAGGATACTCGTGATGTTAGGGAAATTTCCGTACATACTAGGGGAATTTCTGTGCTGATTCTGCTTAAACCCACAAAGCAGCAAGTAGGCACTGACACCTGTCAGCCTTGCAAGCTAACCACAGAGCAGTTGAACAAAGCTGAACAAAACTGCAAGCCTGTCATGATTAGGATGTTTGTTATAAGCCTATAAGAATTATTGTTTATTGGATAACTTTTAAGTCTTTCTGCTAATTGGTTAATCATTTGTACCTGTGTGTGATTTGTTAAAAGTAACTCCCCAGAAAAAGTATAAAATCTGACAAAAACCCGGAAAAGGTGCTCAGATTCTGGGAGGCTTGACCTCAATCTGGGCCGCCGGCAATAAAACTCTCTGCGTGCCGCTCGGTTATTCCCCTGGGAGTGGTCACTGACACTTGCCGTAACACCTTGACCTGAAATATCATGTAATGATCCCTAGGTTTGTTTTTCTACATTGAACCTTTCCTCTGCCCTTGAGACTCATACATTCATCTGCTTACCCAAGAGTTTATTTGAAAATCTACTATTAAACTAAAATTGGATATTGGCAATCCACTATCATAATGGGGTACTTAAACATACAGTTCTCAATAATTGATAGCATAAGCAGTCAAAATTGAGTAAAGATAGATGAAACAGCATAATGAATACTTTAGGAATGGCAAGAATATTGTACCCCAAAACTCCAGAATACATATTTTTTATGGTACACATGAAATACTCATTAAAATTAATGATGTGCTAAGCCTTAAAGAGAACTTCAATAAATTTCAAAGAATTAATACCAAACATAATTTGTTTTCTGATTACAATGCATATAGTTAGCAATCAATTTTTTTAAGAAACTAAAAAATCCTAAATGTTTGGAAATTTAAAATCATGCTTCAAAACAACTCATGGCCAAAAAAAAAAAAAAATCATAATGAAAATTAGGGAATATTTACAACTGAACTATAGCTAAAGCAGTATTTATGAAACTTACAGTATATAGTCAATGCATTACTTAGAAAAGAATTTATAGCCTTAAATGCTTACATTAGAAAATAAGAACAGTTAAAAATTAATGAATTAAGTATGTAATCTTTTCAGTTATTAGATTAAAAAGTAGAAATCAATGAAATAAGAGTAGAAATCAATGAAAAGAGTAGAAATAAGAAATAATCAAAGAAAAGCAAGGGTGAGCTACTATAAAGAGAATAGACAAACCAAATATTGGTTCTTTAAGAAGGATAAGTCTCTTCAAAATAGGCAAAATTCTAGAGAGAATATTCAGAGAAGAAAAATCACAAAAGAATAATTTTAAGAAGGCAAAGTGTGATATGCTTACACATAGGGCAGAGATTAAGAAATAAAAAGAGAATATTACAGTAAATTTCATGACAAAAAAACTGAAAACTGAGATAAGATGGATAAATTCCTAGATAACTATAATTTTCTAAAATTGACTCATAAAAAAATAAGAAAATTGGATCATTACATAGCCATTAATAAAACCAAACCAGAAATTTATTTATTTATTGCTGGTTTTACTGGCATTGCTATCAAATATTCAAAAGATAAATTATTTTAATCATACAAAACTATTCTGAGAGTAGAAAGAAAAGGGTATACTTGTCTTTTTTATTTATAAGGCTGGCATAACTTGGATACAAAAATCTGACAATGATAGTGCAAAAGGGAAAAATTATAGTCCAATATATCTTACGAACATAAATGTAGAAATACTAAATTATTAATCAGCCAAGTCCAGGCATGGTTAGATAATATTTTTATGACCAAATTGCATTTATCTCAAAAATTCAAGATTGGCTTAACACTGGAAAATCAATAAATATAATTCACTACATTAACAGAAAAAAGAGAAAAAATTGTATGATCATCTTAATGACTATAGAAAAAGCATTTGATAATTTTCAACAAAACAAGAAACAAAATTGTCATTATTTACCAATTATATAATTACATACATGGGCAAACCAAGATTCCACTAAGTTATTAAAGCAAATGTATTCAGAATTTCTACACATCAGCATAAATTAGCTAGAAAATATAATTTTAAATATGTTTATATTATCAGAAATATATAAAGTATCCAGTAATAAATTTATGAAAAGATATAAAAGACTTTTAAGGATAAAATTATAAGCTTTTATTGAAAGGCCTTAAAATATACAAGTAAATGGAGAACTGTACCATCTTCATCAATAGAACTCAATATCATAAAGTTGCTTATTTTCCATAAAGAAAAATTTGAGAAATTTTCCCTATGAGTTATCAAAAAAATTATAAAGCTATAGGAATTAATAGCTCTGTATTGGCTCAGGAGTAGATAACTAGCCCAACAGAACAGCAAAAGAATCTAGAAATAAATCCATTTTATATGGAAGCTTGATATACGAGAAAACTGGCATTGCAGATTAGTGGGGCAATGACAGATTAGTTAATAAAAGGCACTGGGACAATTGGCTCTTCATGGAGCAAAAAATGAAATTGGACTCTTACTTCATGCCCAACATAAAAATCAATTCCAGATAGTTTAATACATGTGAAAAAAATCATAAAACATTTAAAACAGGAGAATTCTTTTATCACCTTGAGATAGTAAGGTTTTCTTAAATAAAACAGAAATTCAATTTGTAAACTAAAAACAATCAATTTGATTATATGGCAATTTTTTAAACTGTTCTCCTAAAGACGCAATGAAGAGAGTGAAATGAGAATCTAGAAGCTGGCAAAAAAATCCTTGCTATGTGTATCTAACCATGAATTTAGTATCCAAAATAAACAGTAGGAATATGCCATGTTGGTGATTATGGGAACAATGAGAACTCTCATACAGGATGATTGTAAATTAGTTCAGTTTCTTTAGAAAACTGGCATCACATAGTGTATTTTAACATGCCTATTAACTATTACTCAGTATTGCTGCTCCTAGGTATAGCCAAATAAAATTTTGCATATATGTATGAAGAGGCATATACAAGAATATTCATAGTAGCAAAACCTAGAAACAACCTACTCTCCATCCACAGTAGAATGAATACATTGTGGCATATTTCAAAATATGGCATAATATACAGCCAGCAAAATGAATGAACAACAGAAATACACATTAACAGGGATGATTTTCAAAAGCATAATTTTGATAAAAAGGAAGTGATATACAGTATATAATTATATATATAAAAAGTAGCAAAATAAAACAATGTTTTCAAGGATATATGCACATCTGGTAAAACTATACAGGAAGTAAAAGGAGTAATTAACATAAAAGTAAAGATGGAGGTTACTTCGAAAGGGGGAGAAGAATAGGTAGTAGAATGAAGAGGGGAACACAGTGGGGCTTTTAGTATATAAATAATGTTTTATTTCTAAAGCTGAGTAGTAGGTACATTTTTTAACAGAGCATTTTGATTTTTTTGATGCGTTTAAACATAAAAGAAAGCAAATGAATATAAACATCTTGAAAAATCTTGGTCAGGATAAATTATTTTATGTCTGCACTTTCGTGTTCATTACAGAATTATACACCATAGCCAAGATATGTAATCAACCTAAGTGTGCATCAGTGGATGAATGGATAAAGAAAATGTGTGTGTGTATGTAATATATAATATATATATAATATATAATATATAATATAATATATATTATATAATATATAAATAAATATATAATATATATACACACACATAATGAAATACTGTTATATTTTGCCTTTAAAAAAGAAGGAAATCCTGTCATTTGCAACAACATGGGTGAACCTAGAGGATATTATGTTAAGTGAAATAAACCAGACACAGAAAAACAAAAATCACATGATCTCACTTACACTGTGTATAGGATCTAAAAAAGTTGAACTCATAGAAGCAGAAAGTAGAATGGTGGTTACCAGGGGCTGGTGGTAGGGTGCATGTTGAGTAGTTGATGGTCCAAGAATGTGAGATTTGAGTTAGATAGAAGGAATAAGTTCAAGAGATCTATTGTACAACATAGTGACAATGCCGACATTCATAACAATGTATTATATTCCTGAAAATCATTAAAAACTAAAATCACTTAACCACTCTATGACAAAAATAAGTATGTGAAGTAATGAATATGAGAATTAGCTCAATTTAGCCATTTCACAATATATACATATTTTTTTTCATTTTTTGGAAGTAAGCATAGCTTTATTGTTTCTTTTCTATTATATAGATAATTTTCAGGAATTTTAGAAACTTCAAATAATACAAGAAGGTTTTTTTTTAAAAAAAGAAGTCTTCAATGCATCCAAATTCCCATCAGTCCTAAATAACTAGTTGACCACTTTTTATTTTATTTTATTTTATTTTTTGAGTTTTTTTTTAATTTCAAAATATTATGGGGGTACAAATTTTTTGGTTACATGGATCATTTTTGTAATGCTTTGGTCAGAGCTATAAATGTGCCTATCTCCCAGATAGTGTTCACTGTACCCATTAGGTAGATTTTTGCCCACCCGCTCCTCCTCCCTCCCTTCCTCCTACTTGATTTCCAATGACTTCTGCTTCCCTCTGTGCACATGTGTGTTCATTAGTTCCAAATTAATACTGAGTACATGCAGTGTTTGTTATTCCATTCTTTAGATACTTCACTTAGGTTAATGGTCTCTAGTTCCATTCCAAATTGTTGCAAAAGGCATTAATTCATCCTTTTTATGGGTGAGTAGTATTTCATGGTATACATATATCACATTTTGTTACTCTACTCATGAATTGATGGGCACTTGGGTTGATTCCATGTCTTTGCAATTGTGAATTGTGCTGCAATAAACATTCAAGTGCAGGTGTCTTTTTGATAAAATGGCTTCTTTTCCTTTGGGTAAATATCCAGTAGTGGAATTGCTGGATCAAATAGTAGGTCTACTTTTAGTTCTTTGAGGAATTTCTGTACTGTTTTCCACAGAGGTTGCACACAAAATCACAGCCAAGTTTTTACCAGACCTTCAAAGAAGAACTGGTATTCATATTGCAGAAATTATTCCACAACATCAAGAAGGAGGGAATCCTCTCCAACTCATTTTATGAAACCAGTGTCACTTTGATACCAAAGCTAGAAAAGGACACAACAAAAAAAGAAAACTACACACCAATATCCTTTATGAATATAGATGCAAAAATCCTCAATAAAATACCAGCAAACCAAATTCAACAGCGCATCAAGAAAATAGTCTACCATGACCAAGTGAGCCTCATCCAAAGGATGCAAGAATGGTTCAATATACATAAATCAATAAATGTGATTCACCACATAAACAGAAGCAAAAACAAAGGCCATATGATCATCTCAATAGATGCAGAAAAACCATCTGACAAAATTCAGCACCCTTTCATGATACAATTCCTGAACAAACTAGGCATAGAAGGAACATCTCTTAAAATTATAAAAGCCATATATGACAAATCTACAACCAACATCATACTGAATAGGGAAAAGTTGAAAGCATTTTCCCTAAGAATTGGAACAAGAGAAGGATGCCCACTGTCACCACTTCTATTCATCATACTGCGGGAACTTCTTGCCAGAGTGATCAGGCAAGAGAAAGAAATTAAGGGTATAACAAATTGGGAAAGAGAAGGTCAAACTATCACCTTTTGCTGATGATATGATCTTATATCTAGAAAACCCCAAAGACTCCACCAAGAGACTCCTGGAATTGATAAATAAATTCAGGAAAGTCTGAGGTTAAAAAATCAATGGTCACAAATCAGTAGCATTCCTAAACACCAAAAACAGTCAAGTTGAGAGTCAAATGAAAGACTCACCACCACTCGCAACACCTACAAACAAAATAAAATACCTAGCAATATACTTAATGAAGGAGATGAAAAAGCTCTATAAAGAGAACTATGAAACACTGCGGAAAGAAGTCACAGATGATACAAACAAATGAAAAAACATATCATGCTCATGGATTGGTAGAATCAGCATTGTTAAAATGTTCATACTATCCAAAGTGATTTGTAGATTCAATGCAACCCCCATCAAAATATCAGCATCTTATTTCACAGTTCTAGAAAAAATAATTCTACACTTTGTTTGGAACCAGAAAAGAACATGAATAGCCAAAGCAATCTTAAGCAAAAAGAACAAAGCTGGAGGCATCACTTACCAGACTTCAAACTATACTACAAGGATATAGTAACCAAAACAGCATGATATTGGCACAAAAATGGAGACACAGACAAATGGAACAGAACAGAAAATCCAAATATAAAACCATCCATGTGCAGCCAACTGATATTTGACAAAGCAGACAATAACACTGGGGAAAAGAAACCCTATTCAATAAATGGTGCTGGGAAAATTGGATAGCCACATGCAGAAGATGAAACAGGACCCTTATCTCTCACCACTTATGAAAATTTATTCAAGATGGATTAAACACTTAAATGTAAAGCATGAAGCCTTAAGAATTCTAGAAGAAAATGTAGGAAAAACCATTCTAGATATCAGCCTAGGCAAAAAATTTATGTAAAAGACCCCAATGACAATCACAGCAACAACAAAAATAAATAAATGGGACTTGATTAAATTAAAAAGCTTCTGCACAGCTAATGAAATAATCAATGGAACAAATAGATAACCTACAGAATGAGAGAAAGTATTCAGAAGCTATACATACATACGATAAAGAGCTAATAACCTGAATCTACAAAGAACTCAAGCAAATCAGCAAGGAAAAAAACAAACAACCCCGTAAAAAAATGGGCAAAAGACATGAACAGAAGCTTTTCAAAAGAAGATAGACAGATGGCCAGTAAACATGAAAAAATGCTCCTCACTAATCATCAAGGAAATGCAAATCAAAACCGCAGTGAGATATCACCTTACCCCAGTCAGAACAGCTTTTATTAAAAAGTTCAAAAACTGTAGATGCTGACATGGATGCAAGAGAAAGGAACAATTATACGCTGTTGGTGAGAATGTATACAGATTTCAAAACATCATGTTGTACATGACAAATATATGCAAGTTGTTATTTGTCAATTTAAAAATAAATAAATTTAAAAGAGAAGAAAAGGCAATAAAAAAGATAATATAATCAGGCAAACTGCAAAAAAATATATGTATTAGACATTTATCAGAATTTATCATTGCTGTTGATAATCATAAAAATGTAGAAACAACATTAACATTCAACATTAGAGATTTAGTTAAAAAGATGACTGAATAAGTAAATCCATAGAAACAGAAAATAGACCAGCAGTTGCCAGGAGCTAGGGGAAGGGAAAATGGGGAGTGACTGCTAATGGATGCAGGATTTCTTATGGAAGTGATGAAAATGTTTTAAAATTAGATTGTTGTGATAGTTATACAATTGTGTGAATGTATTAAAATCATTGAATTGTACACTTCAAAAAATGACTTTGAAATTAGATGTGGAAGACACAACATTAAAAGAAGAGGAAGGTGGAAATTTGCTTCTTTATTTTAAGAAAAGTGAATCTGAAAATTGTAGAAAGCACATAGTGGATGTAGTTTATGCAAGAAAGACAAGATGTACTTTAATCAAGGTTCTGAGAATATAGTATGATAAAAGTGCTTTACTAAGTGGAAAAACCCAGCATACAAACATGGCATTATTGAATTATTAAATCTGAAATTCATTAATCCAAAAAGCCCTCCACACTCTTGGGAGAAAGGATGATATATTTGTTTTGTTTAACTACACAATGAATTTTGCTTGTCTCCTTTCCCATTAGAAATAATTCTAATTTTTCTTATGATATGACTGACAGCATTGCTAATCACAAAACACCCATGATCTGCATTGTATTTCTCTGCCCTCATGCATCTAGGTGGGGTCATGTAACTAAGTTCCACTAGTGAATAATTAAAGGAAGTCTACCTAAACTGAGACAAGTAAGAGTGCATGTGCCTTCTCCATACATACTTTCTCTCTTCTGGACAAGAGGCTGGAAGCGAAAGATTCTGACATTCCAGAGTTGCAACATAGGAATAGCCCAGTCCCCCAGTCCCAGTTTGGACAAGCATGCAGAATGGCCACATGACTTGCATTTGCCTGTGCCATAAGTAGGCAATGAACACTGATTTTATTAATCCAAGGAGACCTTGGACTTTATTTAATGTGGCAGTATCATGATAAATACAAAAGACCATGCTATATTCTAAGACAAAGGAAAATAGTAAAAGATGAACAGGACTTATTAAAATAATAGGAAAAAAACAAACAAAAAAAGTACAATCTCAATCTTACTTGTATATTGCTGAATAAGCCTTTTGTTGAAATTAGCAAATGAAGGTGCAAACTCCAGGTTTTTGAACACGTTAGGAGTTGCTCTCCTTTCCTTGTGACTAATTAGAAAATTGCCACCTGTAGAAGCAGAAATGGAAGGGTTTGAATTGTCACATTCAAAGGCCTTATTTATTTACCGTGTCTCTGTGGAAGCCTGAAAATTCAACACTGAAATAATTGGAAAATTTTCTGAGTCAGTGTGGAATTACTAATGATTCCTTTTTAGCACAAGGGAATTGATATAACTATAAAAGAGAATTAAAATACTTTATTAATGTTGCTAATATAATTATCATCAAATATTACCAATGCACCAGCAGTGATATATGCAGTGATCTACATGGAAAAAAAATGTTTTGTTCAATTTCTTAGATTTGAAAGGTATAGTTATTCCCTGGCACAGGAATTTTTGTATTACATTTGTAGAAGAAACCTGTTCTTTTCTCAAAGTCTGCTAAAAATGAAAGAAGCTAAGAGAAGGGTATATTGAACGCAAATAGCTACTTTCCTCATCATGAGCATGGAATACCAGCAAAGAAAACACTGAAAAGATGATGCTGCATATTAACAAAACAAGTTTCTCTGCTTCTCTTTTCTATAAAACAGTTTTCCTAACACAGCATAGGCTTGAAGGGTTTCTTCTGAATAGTTTTCTCTTATTAATTTTTAATTTTTCTGTCAATAATCAACAAAGCCTCACTGCTAATCTATAAAGAGCTATGTTTATTCTTTTAAAAATATACGCATTCTCTAAGAATTATGTTGGTATCATTCTATGGATAGTTGCTTTCTTGAGCCAATTAAAAATCCAAAATATTTGTCTCACATATTAGCTACAGGGAGTACACATTCCCAAAGATATGTATGATTTCATTTTTCTTATTAATCACCTTTCTGAGCACCTTTGTTTGCCAGACTTTAGCTTTATTTCTATATTTTCTAATCAACAAAATGCCTAAAGAAAACAGCTTGTGCCATTACTGCATGGCTGAAAGTTCTAGTGTGAGAAAGCACAGTTGGTTGGTTCTGTCAACCAAGTCCCACTGTGATATGATAAAATGTGTCTAAACATGTAATCATAATCTCCAGAGGCAGGCTAGAGCTGGCTTTAGACTTTTGAAAATCTCATCACGGCAACCTAGGAAGAAATTGGGCTCTCTCGAGAAATTTGCATAAGTTTCTTAATAATCACAAACATTAGTTCTTCAATCGTTCCTCAGACCAAGTTTCTATTACTCTGTACTGACATGCCAAGTGCAAATAAGCTGCCAGTGTACTCAGAGAAACAAGGACTCCGCAGCTGTGTGCTTAGATATTAACTCACTTTAGAAATGTTGACACAGTGTGCTCAGACAACAAAATATATAGGATTGAGTTTTTGCATCGTATGTCATAAATGGCATCATGTTGGACAAGGAACGGCCTGTTCTTTTACGTTTTTCTCCTTTCTTTCCACCTTTTTCCTTTCCCCTTTCCTTTCTTTCCCTAGAGCTTGTCATAAATAGATAGAGATCTGGGGTATGTCAAAAATAGAGTCTGGGATATTTCCTCTTTTTTCCTTTCCCCCCCTTTTTTTTTATTCTTGAGGCTCCAGGTATATGAAAATAAAGAAATGGCATATCAGGATACCTATATTAAATGTTTTCATTTAACAAATTGACACTTTTCATACAGATGCACAAAGGAATATAATTGTACTATTAGTCATGAGATAATTATGATATTTTAAAAGAATTATTTCACCGCACAATAGATACTGTGATCTGAAACACATCTAAAATTGTAAGATGGATGTCCTCATTCTAACCCGGGCTTCTAACCTCTTTCTAAACTATGTAATTGCTTAAGAGAAGCCAGAAATTTAAATTTAAGGACTTTTGTGCATATGCTGACCAAGTATCCTCTTCTCCCTCCTTCCTTCCCTCCTTCCTCACCTAAGAATCTCAGTCTTTCCCTTCCTTCCATTGCCTGTACCCAGGGATGGCAGAATACGGAAGTTTCAGGAAGCACAAAATCATGACCGCTGTCAGGCCCTCTCTCTGGGTTTCGGAGTCTGGGGGTAGAGCTTGGATGGGCAACTGCAAACCAAAAAGGGCTTTTCCCTCAAGGAAACATGAACAAGTGTTTCAAGCAAACAAACTCGAAAAGCAAAACAGGTCAGAATGTAGAAGAGGTCGGCAATATTTTGATTTCAAGACCAGACCCAGAGGTCAAGGAAAAACCTCAATGAAGGGCCACCATGGGTGGGCAGTGGGAGGGCAGCCATGGAGTTAGAGCAGAGCAGATGAGGCTCTCAGGAGCACTGCAGAAACCCGACGGAGTGAGTGGCCGTTTCCACCCATTGTTATTGGTCCTTCTGGAGTAAGGAATTCTCATTCCTTCCTATCATCTTGAACTTGAACAGAAGAAGGTTGGTTCAGAGGTGAGGCCAGAGTATTGGTGGAAAAAATGGACAAAATCATTTGCTAAACTTTCATCTCTTTCCTCCTTCAAGACTAATCATAACAGTCACTCTTGAGGTCACCTAAAATCCTCTCTCTTTAGCCACTCACTGGACATTTTGTGTTCCATGGCTCCTTCTTTCAGAGTAAACATGGAAACAAAGAGGGTGAAATCCAAACCAGTTAAAATATGACTTGGTAGGAAGGCTAGGAAAACTATTAGCTGTGATCTTTTTTAAATTATGTGGATTTAATTTCACCACTATCATAGACCTTATTAAATCAAATATTTGAGAACTAGCCATTGTATGAGCTTTATCTGGATGAAGAGCTTCGGAAGTTGATACTGGCCACATCTTACATTAGTCTCAGTCTAGGACTGCAGACTTCCTACTGGGTTTTGAGCCCTGAAGTTTCATGCAAAGCTAGTATGTATGTGCATTTTTCTGGTGTGATTGTCTACCGATTCCATTAGATCCTCAAAACAGGTTTGCGAATCTAAAAACTACAAAAATATATTATTTTATTCCTAGCTCTAAGCAACTTCCTTCCAGGTCAAAAGATAATTTACTTTGCTTTTTCTTACATGCATGAGACATCAAAATGGTCCCAGACCAGACAGAATACACCATTTAAAACAACCCCTTCCCACATAAGCTTGATATCTGGGGCATACTGAGAATAGCTGGCTTGAAGCTCCAGGCAGTGAATAGATTGCTGCAAAATGCAGACTGGAGCAGCAGGAGTGGGGAGGTATGTGTCTGCACACCACAGATTTTCAGGCAAGTTGAGGTTCAAGTCCTGCTTACCATGCTTTAACCATGTCTTTTAAAATTATAGGACCGTAGTAGGAAAAGGGACCCGAGCTTGAGTTTTCTTTTCCACAGAGAAGAAGGTACACAATTATTCTCATTATCATAAACACAGAGTCTTCCTTGGTGAAAGACTCAAACTAGAAGAATCTCCCTCTGTTTTGGATGGCTTGAATATGGCCCCAGGATCCTTGGATGGACCAGAGGACTTCCCCAAGGATCTCTGAATTTCTAGCATTCTCTGTAGTTTAGACTTCTATTTTATATTCCTCCAATCTACCTTGAAAATGGCCAAAAATGACACGTTGTTACAAGAATGTATCTTCCTCTCCAAAACCAATCTCCAGGCGGATATTGAGGTCTTGAGGGGCTAAGCCCTCTCTACATTCTGTCAAATCCACTTAGGTAGGACACTTTTCTTATGCTTCAACTGTTCTTCCATGCCCGACCTTTGTCTAGATTATTGTTTTCAGCCAGCTTGGTGTTTGGCTGACTCCCGGGGTTCTGATAACTACATTTGGAAGGATATATCTGGAAAGGAAGAGGGCCATATAAATTGTACTTAGAAGTGTATACATTTGAAAATTTAATGGGACACATCCATCACTCCTGGACACCAAAATGATGATTTCATAGATCGTGTAATTGTTCTGAACACCTTTTCTTGACAATCCTCATCTTTGAACCTGTAGCTATTTCATTTATTGCAGCTATTTGGATCATTTAAAATTTAGCTCACTTTTCTCTAGGTGATTTATTTAGTGTTTATAAGTCCATTTTGACATCTTCTTTCATTTCTTCCACCAAAAAAAAATCTCACCCTTATAGTCTTAGTGGAGGCATCATTTACAGCTAGAGAGGCATATCTGAAAATGTATTACCTTTAAATAGTAGGATTCATCATATCTGAGTTCATATGTCTGATAGCCAAAAAGCACCATTTCATTTCAGAAGAAAAATTGCTTCTGTCAGTGTAAACAGAATGCATTACCCCCTTTTAATAACCATTCTTAAGTATGCTGCTGTATTACTTTTTCACAGCTGTATTCCAATAAGCTGTAGAGTAATTGCCAGTTCTCCTGTCTAATAGGTTCATTATTCTTTTGCCATAATTGCAGCCATTAAATGTTCAATTGTTAAATTTCCACTCCTACGTTTACTTAGTGTTACATTTTATAATGGGGCATGTCATTACAGCACCCCGGTGGCCAGGGCTGTTGTTCAAAGTATTTCTAAAAGTCAATGAGATCCCTGTCAAATATGTCTTCATTTTTTATTTGCTCAGATATCCACCTACCATTCCCAGCCCCCATCTCTTCTTCCCTTTTTTAGACCTTCTAGATGTGGGCTCTTAGAAATTGGTAGCTTTTACTAGAAGTTTAAGGACCTGACTGACCTAAGCTAGGAGACATAAAACTGAGCCCTCAGTGTCTCTGCGCACTGCTTTCTCACTTTAATGCCATGATTCATATATAATAAGGTGATAGGGTGAAGATTTCACTAAGGAAATTAACACTTAAGACTTAATGGTTTTTTCAAGAGCTCTGATTTATCTTTTATCTGTTAAATTTGTGGGGCTTTTTCATCAAATGAAAGAGACATTGGTCAGGGGTTATGGGATTGTTAATCTCTGGTCTGAGATGCTCATGATAATAAACTGAATGCCGTCCCTTTATTGCTTGACATTTCTGGATATGTCACTTCATCTGGTCTGGGCTCACCTATTCTGTCTGATGTGTGGATTGTGTTGCTTTGGGAGGTTAGATTAATGAAGATGGATAGGAAGATGCTAAGAGTTTTTAACTTGCTATATATAGTTGAGCATCTCCTGATTTGCTTGAGTAATTTTTTGTCTGTTTGTTTTGGGGTCTCAGTGTAAGGCTGAAAGGTCTTTTATAAGACACCTAGAATTTCTTAAGTACTCAAATATTAGCCAAAATCTTTGATCTAGGTCATATTTCATTTTAAAGAGTTTTCTAATCATCTATTAATCAGTTAATCATCACTTTCAAGGTTATTTTATTTTACTTCCAGTTATTGCATTAACTTTTATTTCCTTGTGAAGCTGAAAATAATTTTTGCAGTCAGTGAAGTAGTATTGTAATTTTTTCCAGCTCATTTTAGCTCTATTTGGGACTATATTTCAGTTCTTTTGGGAATTTTTTATGCTTTGGAGTAGATTTCATATTTTTGGTAACCACAATGGAAAGCTTTTTAATAACATCGTTCACTGTATCAGCTGTGGCATAGATCAAGTAATATCCCTTACACCATAAACACTATTCTACACACATTCACTTCCGCTGCTTATTTGCCCTGATATTAATAACAATAATAGCCAACATTTGCTGAGCATTTAGTCTCATCCTGTCTCTGCACTATATGATTATATACATTTTCTCATTTAATCCTTATGAGGTCAGTACATTTATTATTCCCACTTTACAGATGAGGAAAATTGGACTCAGAGAGGTTAAGTAACTCAGTGTCATAACTAATAACGGTTGAGTCCAGAGCCCACACTCTTAACTTCTACTTGACACCATTATAAAGGAGGTATTGCTATAAACAACGAAAGGAGCTTAAATGTATTTATAAAGCAGCAAATATTAAGTAGCTCTTGAGAATTCTGCCACTTGCTTTGGCAGACAGAAGGGGAAAATAACTTGTCAAAGGTCCCAGGGCAAAACTAATACCCCGGTGAGAATTTTTCCCCTGTCATTTCCCCTCCACAAAATTAGCTTCCACAAAATTAACCTATTCTGTAAGATTGCTTACAGAATAGATCAAAGGAAATAACTATAAAATTGACCTTAGAGTGGTTTATAGTTTATTAGCTTCAATAACTTTCCTATAAAGAAAAAAATTGACTTAACATATTTAACATGGATATATGTTATCCCCAAACTTTATCAAAGTGTCCCAACCCCAAAATGCTATCATCTCCAACTCTCTATCAAAGTGTCAGTGTATTCCTGTCTTTTACATTTCCATAACATAAACTTTGTAGTGTGACTTTAGATATAATTTGATTGCTGATAATGAAAACTGAATGACTCTTCTTTTTCTCGTCCTTGGCTATATTGGCTTTGCAACATTACTAAGAGTGAACATTTGTTGTTATCAATAAAGCAGTCAGCTCTGTCACTTGGGGAAGAGATAAATGGAGCAGGATAATTCTATTTTGACAATTACTTTCTTTCAAAGCAATACAGTAAGAGTATCTTATTTTGCTCGTTTACTCACAATACAATGGCCAAGATGGAAAAAGAAAGAGCACAGCATAGGTAGGGTCGATAAGAAAGCCATATTGTGTGATTAACAAAAAGAGGTACATTACCTGATAAAGTCAAAGGAATCACCAGGGAGAATGTGACCGCATCCTGCAGAAATAATTGGAGAGGGAGTGAAAAGATAAGCTTCCACATGTCTGAAAACAGATTTCCTACCTGTCCAATTAGGCAGGTGATCATTTAGCGGTGATGTATTTTAGAAAATGATCAGCTATCAAAAAGAGAAATAGGAAAAGATTTGTCGATCATAAAGTGTCTATCATTAGAGGTTATTTAGTGCAAGATAAAATTAGCTAATCAACTCTTGGACATTTTCTGAAAGATTGAGTATAATGTAGTTCAATAAAAGTGTGTCTTTCCTGTTCAAATTCTCTTTAGATTTGAGATGCCAGAGAGAATTGACTAAAGAAACTAAAGAACATGTATACAAGATCTATTACTCTAATGTACTTAGTTTGTTCAAAAGCTTTTATCAGATTTCTGAGAGTTAGCTCCAATAATGTACATTGTAATAACTTAACTATTCTAAATGGCAGGCCTTGATCGAAGTACTTATTTCAGATATATACTTATGAATATTACAGATGATAAAACAGAAAAAGGGATGGGATGGTGATTTTCCCCTTATTCTGTGGAAACACTGAATGACTTAAACCACTTACATATCCTGGTTTCTTAAAAGAAACACACACACCCGTATTAAATATGAAAGATTCAAAGAGGTTTAGAAAAGTCTAAACTGAATCTTTCTGTTAGGTGGAAAACTTTATTCCAGATGTGATTCCATGCTCCAAGTCCAATTCTGAGAGATCCAGAAGCCCTAGGAAAATTCACGGTCCCCAAGTGTTACAAAATGTGAGAAACCCCCAGAAAGACGAAAGTCCTGGTTCCCACGATGTGTGTTGGGGTCAGGTGGGGGCAGTAAAATACCCCAAAGTGAAAGAGGAACAAGTACATGAAAGTGCTCTTGTACTGTGCTTCACCCCACCTTGCATTGCCCTAAGTAGGGGAAATCAGTAGCTCCTACCCAACAAACTGGGTGCTTTGTCTGTTGCTGGTAAAGAAATGCATTCTTTTTTCTATATTGATCTTGTATCCTGAAAATTTGCTAAAATGCCTTATATTTAAGCAATCCCATAGTTTCCTTTTTCACACATTTTAACATCTCTGAAATTGAAATGAATCTTATCGTCTAATTTATAGTCATTATTTTTCAGGTAGTAGTCATCATTGCCTGTGAATGAGTGAACTTGGTCATAGCTATTTATATGGTCATCATTTCAATTGAATTGTGAATGTAGTTAGTACCACATGTGCTGAGGGTAACTGTCCATTAAAATGAATTTATAACAATTACACTATTATTAAGTTTTGGAAAAAAGATAATTGAGTACACAAAAAGGCACAGAAACAGAGCAAATAAGCATAAACTAGATGTTAATGGAGTAAATATTCATTATGGGAGAAATAATCAAGGTATCATATTTTTGCAAAATAATAACCAAATGCTATATAGAAAGGAAAATGCCCAAAAGAGATTAAAATTGCATGACATGTTATTACTGCAATGAATGCAAAATAGTTATCTATCATATATGTCAAGTAATAAAACTGAGGGCAGTAGAACTACCCTGAACCCTGGAAAGACTGGAGAAAATGACAAATCCATCTATATAGCGAAAAACTAATTCACACGGCATGCAGGACTATTGTCAAGGCAGTTTCAGAATTTAATTGGAGTTTCTTTCTTAGTGGTAGAAAATAATGATGAGTCTAAACAACTGATAAAAAATATAGATTCAATGAAAATCTGTGAATTCTAATAAAACTCATTATCATATTTGAAAAATTATAGCTGTGTTTCTTTATAATCCTTTTACTTTTTTCCTGCCTTATTGCACTGTCTGGAATCTCCAGCAAAATGCTAAAATAACAGAAAATAAGAACCTTTTCTCTTTTGCTAATTTCGAAGGAAAAGCTTTAAACATTTTACTTCAAGCATGAGGTTTGGTCAAAAAAAAATTGTTATAAATACCTTCATGGCTTAAAAAAAACCTCTCATTTGCTCATAGTTTAAATCTTCAGTAGATACTAAGTTTTTTCAAATAATTTTTATATGTCTATGGAGATTATTATGTGAGGTTTTTTTTCCCTTTCATCTGTTGATGTGAAAAATCGTGAATTTTTCTA
Source organism: Avahi laniger (assembly GCA_963575035.1). Lineage (NCBI taxonomy): Eukaryota > Metazoa > Chordata > Mammalia > Primates > Indriidae > Avahi > Avahi laniger. Next base: position 12,882 of record CAUYSK010063281.1, on the reverse strand, counting down.
ACGCTAAATCAATCTTGAATTCTTGGGTTAAAACCAAAGTGGCTATGATGTAGTTCTCTTATATATTGCTGGATTCAATTTGTTTATATTCTGTTTTGAGCTTTTGCATCTATGTTTATAAGTGCCCTGTCTTTTTCTTTCTTGAATAATCATTTTCAGTTCTTAGTACCAAGATGTAAGCTAGCCTCATAAAGTGAGTTTGAGAGCATTCATTCTTCTTCATGTCTCTTGAATAATTTGTGATTGGAAGTACCTTTTCCTTGAATGCTTGGTGAAACTTGCCAGTGAAGTCATCTGGTCCTTGAGTTTACATTGCTAGAAGAATTTTTACTATGAATACAACTCCTTCAATGTGTGTAGTTCAGATTTCCTATTTCTTCTTCAGTCACATTTGGTGATTTATATTTTTCTAGAACATTACCTATCATATTTATATTTTCATACTGTATTATATCATACCTTATATTTTTAATAGAATATAACCTATCTCATATATTTTTTCTAATTTATTTTTATGAACTGCCTAAAGGAAAAAAAGACATTCTATAAAAAAGACATCTGCACTAGAATGTTTATTGCAGCACAATTCACAATTGCAAAGATGTGGAAACAACCCAAGTGCCCATCAATACATGAGTGGATTAATAAAATGTGGTTTATGTATACCATGGAGTACTACTCAGCCACGAAAAAACAATGGTGACCTAGCACCTCTTGTATTATCCTGGGCTGGAGCCCATTCTATTAAGTGAAATATCACAAGAATGGAAAAGCAAGCACCACATGTATTCACCATCAAATTGGTATTCATTGATCAACACTTACGTGCACATACTGCAGTAACGTCATCAGGTGTTGGGCCGGTGGGAGGGCAGAGGAAGCAACGGGTATATCCACACCTAATAGGTGCGGTGAGCACCGTCTGGGGGATGGACATGCTTGTAGCTCTGACTTGGGCAGGGCAAAGGCAATATATGTAACCTAAACATTTGTACGTCCGTAATATTCTGAAATTAAAAAAAACCCACAAAAACAAAAAAGAAACTGCTTATAAATTAAATTTTTAAATCTTTTTCAAGTGTGTAGCTTCTACATTTACATCTTCTTTCCATTCTTCATATAGTTTATGTCATTTCTTTTTTGCTTTTCACTCTTGCTCACTAGTTTGTCAATTATTAGTCTTTTCAGAGAACCTTTTGTCTTTTGTAATTCTCTATATTGTAAATTTTAATTATATTCATTAATTTCTGCTCTTATATTTACTTTTATTTCTTTTTTTGTTCTTCAAGTTTATTTTGCTATTGTTTTCTAATTCCAATTTGGATGATTAGCTAATTAATTTTTTAGTTTTCCTACTTTTGAAGTGTCAACGTTTTTAGGCTTTATCACTATACATTTTACTCAAAATAGTTTTGTTTGAATGCCACAATATTTGATACAAAGCATCTTTTAATTATCAGTTCAAAATGTTTTCTAATTTCTGTTGTGATTTATTTTTTGATCCACAGGTTTACTTTTGAAGTGTACATTTTAAAATTTCTAAATATGTAATTTTATTGATTTCTAGGTTAATTCTATTGTGATCAAAAGATGCCTCTGCATGATTCCAATCTTTAAATATTTATAGAGACTTATTAACCAAAAATATTCAAGGTTTGCTTATATTTGAAAGAATGTATTTCCTGTGGTTGTTGGATGCAGTCTTCTATATATGCCCATTGACTGAATTTTGTCAATCATATTGCTTAACTCTAGGAAAAAAATCAGTGAACATAAGTGTGATACAATTGTCATTAATGATAAAATCATATGGCAAGGACTATGAGTGGTTTAGAATTTATGCACATGTGACGTTTTGTTCACACCCTCCAGTGGTGCATTCAGTCTTCAACAGTAATGTTACAGAATTATGGGTCATAAACAGAATGATATTGAACCACTTCTATTATTCTTCTCCCACCAAAGTCAATCTTCATGACACACAGGAGATTTTGGAACAGCCTTGTATTGAACTGACACAAAGTGTTTTTTTAAATATCAGAAAAACAGCTAGTACATCTTAATAAAAGAAATAACAACAAAAACTTTAATACCATACATTGCAGTCAACAATGTCAGTAAAGCAGGATGTGCCAGCATGCAATGAAATAATTTATTTGCTGGAAGCTGCTCCGGAAACAACCATACTCACATGCCTTGAGAATACAGTACTTCTTACCTGACAACTGCTGGAAAAAATTTTTTACCGTTATTCCACTCCAAGGTAGAATCTGAAATTATTGAGCATGCAATGAAAGCTGAAATGCAGATGAAAATTTCCATGTAACTTTTTTTTGAATCTTGAAAGCTAATCACACTGTTGCATTATCTCATTTCTAAATCTGAGGTTTAAACATAGTTTTTTTCAATTCGATGGGTGTAGAAAAAATTCAAGGCAAAAATATTAGAAATTTTAAAAATATAAATGAGGATGTTAGCCTTAAGTTTGCTTTTGAAAATAATGGAATGTAATCTTATTCAAGCAATATCCAAGTCTTCAATTTGTTTCACTGAAACTTGCATCATCACCAGAAGCCAAATTTTCAAATGTGTGAATTGAAGTGAAGCTATGTCTTTATAATAGCCCATTACCACTAGAAAAAAAGGTAAAACATAATAAAATTGGTGCCAACAGTCCTATAAGAGAACCCCATACTAGCAGCAACAAATGATACCTTATTTCTTACTTGACCCTAATTCAAAGCGTCTATTGCAAAAATGCAATATGGTGACCATGGTGTCACCAATGGAACTGAGTAGTAGTCAACAGAACTGAGAAATTAGTATGCCACATCAAATATTTAAAATATGACCTCTAAAAATTCTAATAGTTAAATATGATAATTACATTTTATACAAAATTTCAGATGTTATTCTTGTATAACAGAATTGACTCTATTGTGATGGCATTTATGTTTATTTATGTTTAAATATTGATTTCAAAACCCTGCCAAAATGTACATTTGGTTACCTCCAGAATATGACCTAGAGAAATTCCTAGATGTGTGCATCCAGAGACATGTTCAAAACTGTTTATAACAGCATGCTCATAATTTTAAAACTGGAAACATGAATGCCAATCAACATTATATTAAACACATAAATTGTATATTCATATAATCAAATTATACAAAGGTAATGGGCTATTATAAAGACATAGCTTCACTTCCATTCACACACTTGAAAATTTGGCTTCTGGTGATGATGCTACTTATAGGTGAAAATAAACTGCAGATATACACATCAACAGGGATAAAGTTTATAAACATAATTTTAATGAAAAGAATTGTATTGCCAAGGCATATATACGGTATAATTCCATCCATGTAAATTTAAAGCCAGACAAAATTAAGCATACATTGTCTGAAGGTACATATGTAGTTGCCAAAACTATTTTTAAAAAAGAGGAAGGGAAAAATAAGACACAATTCAGGATCCTCAGTACCCCTGTAGCGGAGGCAGTGGAATGGGAGAGTTAAGGAGAACATGAGAAATTGGAAGTTATAGGTAATGGCCTAGTTCTTTGGTTTGCTGATGAATTCATAAGTTCCATCATATTATTATGAACTGAAATGAAAATGAAGGGCTATGCATAGATCAGCTACAGCAGAGTGCCATGAACCAAGAATTATGATTAATACAATTCTGTGTACCTGGGACCTTTGAGAAAAAGCTAGCAAAACTACCCCTCAAATCAGAGTAGTGCTTCCTGATCATGGCTACCACTACGGATGAGAGAAGGGGCCATGACTGAGAGCTTCTTAGGCACTGGCAATGTGCCAGCTCCCCGTCTAGCAAGTGGTTAGACAAGGACTCACACCATGATCGTTGGTTAAACTGTGCTTATATGTTTCATTCATTTCTCTGTATATATAAAAGTCCATAATTCCTGAAAGGTAAGGTCATCTACACACAGAAATGCATATAGACACAGGGATATATGCATATTACATATTCAATTATATATATTAAACACATGGGGGTACATTTTGGTGGGAATGGACAATGGCGGTAATCATGGGATGGGTAGCCAGGGGTCAGCAAATCTGTTCTATCCAATAAGCTAGTGGTCTTGTAAGTTCTGTTTACACTCCATCTCTGCAACTGATGGTGATGTGAAAAAAAAACTGTATACTTAATGCTAAGGTTTAGAACAGCTCCACTGGACTTACATAGTTCATGTAACCATTTTTATTAAAATAGGTAATTTATATTACACATAATTACAGCAATTTTTCCCCATTAAATAAAACAACAAAATATCCACAGGCATCAGATAGCATTTCTGCATATATTCGCTTTACCCCATTATTTACTATTTTTATCCCCTTTGATTGGCTCTGTTTCCATTGCATTTCATTGAAAACGTATTTATCATTTATTAAACGCAATTTTGAAAAAGAAAAGAAGTCATCCACAAGTGCTCCAAACTAACTCTATTCAGCTTTGCACATTTTCTTTCCACTCACATGCATATTTTTAAACAGATGAAATCATAACATACATAGTATTTTAATTCTACTATTTTCTTTTAACAACATAGAATAAATATTTTTTCTTATTTTTATTGTTTTCATAATTATAATTTTAGTGGCTGAATAATATTCTGTAGACTTAATGTTCCATTATTTACTAAACAATTTTACAATTCTTCTGTATATCTATTGTTTTTCAGAGACTTTTTGGGTAGTTGTTATTATAAAGCTGCTATAATGAATATTTTCTTGCATATATACTTTTTTACTTCTGTGGAATTATTTCCTTATGATACACTCCTAGGTCAGGGGCTGGGACCCTCTCTACAGTTCTTAGTTTGCATTGTCACACTGCTTTTAAGAGGATCACACTAGTTTACAATTGTCACCAGCAATGTACAAAAGTGCCAATTTAAATGTAACCAGCTGGCATTTGTAAGATTAATCATTTCTGTTGTTTTAAATTCATTCTCCCAAGATAGAACTTCTTGACTCTTTGTTTTCTCCTTTTTGAAAAATTAAAACTTCCCTGACTCTGGCTTGTCTAAAGTTTCTTCACCAGTTAGACTGAGTGACAGCACCGTAGTTTAGATTTAGCACAACTGAGACCATGCAGGCCCCACCTCCGCTGGGCACTGCTTCTTCCGTGGCAGGAACTCAGATGGCTGTAAAGAGGCATTTGTTAGGCTGTTGTTTGGCATTCCTACCTTGCCTGAGTGTATCTCAATAGTTTCTTAAAAATAGACTTTCTTCATTAAATAACATGCTTGTTTTTCTATCTAAATCTTGGACCTTCACCTTCTCTCTATACCACCTTCAGCATGTCCTGTTGGAAAATATTTCTTTTGAAAGGAACTCTCCTTGCCTGTCACTCTTTCAACATGAGCAGGGCCTGTTTGAAGCAAGCACCCTGGTTATTGACACTTTCTGCCATCCTCATTTTGAAGCCAAAGAATACGAGAGGTCAGAGCCATGATGCCTTGAGTAAGCCCAGGTCTAGGCTTCTTTGTTCCAGAGGCAGCCCTAGCCACCGATATTCTGGTGGCATCAACCCACTGTTCCCTAGGCCCACTCAAAACACCCCAAACACACACATGTTAGTGGAACCTGAACATCAAAACACATCCCAGTCAGTGGAAGCTTAGAGAAAGCAGCAAAAATTGACACTAGAAATTTGGAGGCAATTTTGCTCCATTTTCTAAGGTTAATTCCTAAATATGTATCGTCTCATATTTTCTTCTATTTTACTCTTCCAACAGTGTTTTGCATTTTCTCCCCTTCCAAAGTGTACAAACTCTGCAACTTGTTCAGAGCGCCTAAGGAAAACAGAACATCTAATAAACTCTTTCCAGCTCTAAAGACACATGGTACTGAAACTAGTTCGTGCTCCAGCCTCAAAGATAGACATCAACAAATATCGTTGATCAAAATATTTAAACGAATGCTTCATTGTGCACAATGTTAAAATCCCAAGAGAAGATGATTTATATTTTTCTCACCTTCCATATGTCAGATCAAACATCTATCAGAATGTGCTACAGTAAAATGATGTTGAAACTTGTATTTCAGAAACCATATTTTCACAAAGAGCATCTACCTCAGACTATTTTCTTTTTCCTTGTTTTATGCTGAATATTTGGGAAAGGAATAGCCATTCCTTATGCTGTGTAACAGCAGACACACGCAGTTAAAAACATGTACGCTCAAAGGCAAAGCTGTTTCAACTGCTTTTAATCAACAGCTGTGGCCTTCCATAGGACAGTTTTGATGTCAGTTTTGATGACATTACATCATTTGAGAACAATTCACAAAATGAAAATGGGCATTGTAATGCTCCCTTTGACACATTATCACCCTCTAATATCATTCTTTTGTGCCTATTTAAACCTCAAATTAATTTTTATAGGCTATAACATTTACCAGTAAGTATATGTCATCCCTGTATTGGAACTTGGGTTTCTACCTGAAAAATGTTTCCATTAGACCTAGCTATAAAGTTGATATCTAATTTTGGAACATTTGGATACTGAACTATGAAGTTATAAGTTATAATGGATAATTCTCTGACAACACTTTAATTCTTTTTTTTTTTTTTTGAGGCAATGTCTCACTCTGTTGCCCAGGCTAGAGTGCCGTGGCATCATCATAGCTCACAGCAACCTCAAACTCTGGGCTCAAGTGACCCTCCTCCCTCAGCTTCCCAAGAGCTGGGGCTACAAGCACATGCAACCCTGCCCAGCTAATTTTTAAAAAAATTTTTTGTAGAGAGGGTGTCTTGCCACATTTCCCAGGCTGGTCTTCTAGGCCTCAAGTGATTCTCCTGCTGTGGCCTCCCAAAATGCTATAATTACAGGTTTAAGCCACCATACCCAGCCTAATTCTTTATAAGGAAAATAAAACTTTCAGTTTATGTTTCTATATAGAAGAGAAATGATTGTTAACTAGTAACATAGGCCTACTTCACAGGGCTCAATATCCTACATAAGTAGGCAAGAACCATTGTTGGACGGGATAAGGAAGTTCAAAATAATAATGAGGACACGAGCAGGAATTCTGGGGACCACAGCAGGCCTGAGGCATGACAGAGAGCCGATGAGTGACCAGCAGTTCATAAATATCTGTGGGGGGAAAAACACTGTTTTTCACAGTTTTTTTTCCATAACGCTAGTTTTTAAAAATATCTTCCTGCGTCGTCCTCGCATCAAAGTAAATGAGTTTTGGTTCATGGAACACATGCATTTCTAAATTCCAAGAAAAATAGAAAATTCTAAATTCTTCTAAAGAGGTTAAAAATAGACTGTCAACAAATTGCTATTAGAAATCTTGTATGAAACACTAGATTCTGGAAAACAATAGAGCGATGTCTTTAAGGTATATCTATTTTCAACATAGATTTGTTTGCCAAGCCAACAAAGGAAGGAAAGATGAGATAGTTTTAGACATGTGAAGATCTGGAAAGCGTATCACTGAAGAACTCCTTCTGCCAGAATAGACTGCAGCAAAATAAAAATAAATCCAAGCAGAAGGAAGGATGGGATAATAGGAAAAAATGTTGACCAAAGGACCAACACAACTAAGAGCTATATATGTTTATGTTAATTAAGGTGTGAAGTCTTCTATTTCTGATCATGATGGTGTATCAGGGCCTAGAATAAAAATCTTACCTTAAACAACTGGAAAACCAGGCAAAATATATGAAACATTGGTTTTTAGCCATAGACAACAGGCAGGACAGCATAGTGCCATCTGAAAGTAAAAAAATATGAATGAGATGAATTCTACAATTTTCCCAGTTTACTGCATGGGGTAAGTTTCCAGGCCTCAGTGCAGGGAGGGAGAGGCTGAATATTTCAGCAGTTTTGCTGAGTTGAAACATTTTATGATTCAGAGACTCCAAATGGCAAGAATTTGCGAGGCCAAATACTAGGGATGAGAGAGTTGCACAAAGACACAGCTCTAGAGATCTGCAGAGGGGTTCCTGCAGTCTTTGTCTGAGTCCTAATGTGCACACGCATGAGAAGAAAATTTCCAAATCTGGATAAGAAGCCCTGAAAAGGAGTAGGTGAACTAATCCCTAGAACTCCCACTGGGTCAGAAATAGTTTCTGTTCTATCCCAGTAGAAAAACCACTCATCAGAGGGTAGTGTCTAGAGTCCTCAGATGGTTATATCAGTAGCAGAGTCAAATTATCCCCTGATGAAAGACTGGTCTGTACCCACCTTCTCAAAGCTTAAAAGTAAACCTTGAAAGAATCAAACTTATTCCAAGTAATTTAACTATATCCCAGAACAAAACCCAACAATATTTAAAGTAAAGCAGCAAAATACAGCATCTATCATAAAATTCAAGATGTCTAGCTCTAATAAAAAATGATAAGGCCCACAAAGAATCAGGAAAATATAACCCATTAGCGAGAGAAAAATCAATTAGGGAAATGACATCAGCAAAAATGATGAGGCAAGGAAATCCACATTCTACCTCCTCCATAAAAGCAACAACAACAACAACAACAACAACAATTGGCAAAAACTGTCAGAATCAACTTTTTCAGAACTCTGGAAGTTAACCAAAGATTTTTAGCAGTCTGGTGCTGAGGCCAAGGTGTCTCCACCTGACTCCACTTCTGGGCAATTCTGAAACTGGGTGAGTTAACAACAGCTTTGTGGCTCCTTGATGATCCAGTATTTAATTGTAATTAAAAGTGCATCTACCTTTCCTTAGCACCATCAAGAAGAAGGGTGAGATTTGGAACACCTCTATTCTTTAGCAAGACATCTCAGCATAATACTTGGTGCTAACATAGCTCTTGGTGTATAATTGCCTGTCACCTGGAGGAGCTATTAGTTTCCTTCTCCTTCCTCAAAGGACAAATGTGAAACACCAAAGCATCCATCAAGATGAAGGATTAAAAATATTTTAAGTGGTGTCATTACTGTCAATATTTACATACTACATGGCCCTTAACCAGGTCCAAACTGTGGTCTGAGGAGTTGACAGCTTGAAATCTCAAAGCTTCATCCACCAATGGATGGCAGCAGGATATAGTGGACAGGAGAATGGGTGATAGCTGAGAGAGAAGGCGCGCAATGTCTTGGTCTATACATGATGTAAATGTGTCTGCACAGAAATAGGTTTCAGGGAAGGAGTGTTATATTGGTTGTATAAACCAGTGGTCCCCGACCTTTTTGGCACCAAGAACTGGTTTCATGGAAGAGAATTTTTCCAGGGACTGGGGGAGGGGGAGATGGTTTCCAGTTGATTCAAGCACATAACATTTATTGTGCAGTCAAACCTCTCTGCTAATGATAATCTGTATTTGCAGCCACTCCCCAGAGCTAGCATCACCATCTCAGCTCCACCCCAGATCACCAGGCATTAGATTCTCATAAGGAGCACACAACCTACATCCCTTGCATGCACAGTTTATAGTAGAGTTTGTGCTTCTATGAGAATCTAATGCCACAGCGGTTCTGACAGGAGGCGGGGCTTATGTGGTGCTGCAAGCAATAGGGAGTGGCTGCAAATACAGACGAAGCTTTGCTTGCTCGCCCTGCAGCTCACCTCCTGCTGTGCGGCCTGGTTCCTAAGGGACCACAGACTGGTACTGGTCCATGGCTCTGGGGTTGGGGACCAGAGGTATACACCAATCAATACAATGCAATGAAGAAAAGAAAATAAATGTTGGGTGCAAGGGACTTTTCACAATGATCATAACTATTCTTCATAATACTCTGCAAGATAGGTAATCCCACCTCCATTTTGCAGATGACAAAACCAAGGCCCTGAGAGAGGCTGTATAAATTGACTGGGTCACAGTGCAGATGTCAGAAACAGGATTCAAATCATGTCTTTCTTTCCACAACTCCTGCATTCTCTTACATTAAGCTATTATTTCATGAATATGGGACTTTCCCAATTATTACCGTCCAAATATTTTAGTCAAAACAAGGTTTCTGTGCACTCCCCACCTAGAAGACATTTGTCTGAATAAAAAGGCAGCCACTTAGATTCTCTCTCTCCCCCACCCCATGCATCACCGTGGGGAGGCATACTAGGAAAAACAGGAAGGCAGATGAGGGCAGTGGTTACAAGAAAGGGTGTGAAAATACACTGTGGGAAGGCATGAAAGTCAGATTCTCTACTTATAATTGGATTCAATTGAGAGTTAAGTGCATGAAATAGAGCCTAGAGTAAGCCCTTTATGTGTAATTATCAGGAAAGTGATTTTAAAATGATGTTTTGTTACTCTGTATAACTCCTCCTGCCGAAGACCCTGTGCTGCTTATTTTAATATTTTAATAAGATTCCACCACAGTCCACACAATACAGCCTTTACAGCTTTTAATAACCCACTGAATTCCATCATTTTTTTTTTTTTGGCAAATTCCTAACAATTAGCTAATTTCTACTAATGACAGAATGCTAGAGGAAGTAGATGAGTTTTGTCACAACTGCCAGTGAGCAGAAATTTTTAATGGCCTTACCACTTGCCACAACCACTTGACATCTATTTTTCTAATTTCTCCCCTTGGCTTTCCCCCCCCCGCCTTTCTCTCTCTTCCTTGTTTCCTGCTCAAATTGTCTTTTTCATCTCTCCCTCTGTTTTTTCAGAGTCAAGCTTCCTAGTGGCTAATAGAGTTTTCTCCTCCCTGATTAAAATATTCAAAGGTTCATATGGGGTTTCTTCTTCCCAAGGGCCTACCGCTAGGTTCTGCCAACACATTAGTTACCTTTGGAATAAGTTAACACTCCTAGATGATATGAATAAACTTTTCTAGCATAATGGCTTGAACTCCCTGGTTCAAGCCATTATCATCTTTCTCAAGAACCACTTTAATGAACTCTTTAGTGACATTCCTAGTTGCACTCTTCCCCTGCAATCCATTCTCACACAGTAGCCAGAGTTTTTTCTTCTTTTTCTTTTTCTTTTTTTTTTTTAGTACAATTCCACGCCTGTTATTCCCCTGTTTAAAACCCTCCAATGGCTTTGACCACACACAGAAAACACTGTAGAAAATAGCTGGTCCTTTGCCTCCCTCTCCATTCTCATCTTACACTTCTCTCCTCTCCACCCCCGACCCACTCTGTCCCTCCTGCCTACCAGGATGGTTCCCTCTTTCAGCCTTTGCACTAGCTGGTCTCTTTCTCTCTGCCAAGAACACTCTTCCCAAAATCTTCCTATGGCCAGTTTGTTTTGCCCCAGGATGGGGAACCTGCAGCCTTAAGGCCACATGTGGCCTTTGAGGTCTTTAAGTGTGGCGTTTTGACTGAATCCAAATTTCATAGAACAAATCCTTTTATTTTTATCAATATATTTTTGTTCATCTCTTATATTTTTATTTTTTAATGAATGTATTTATTTATTTATTTATCTATCTCAGAATTTTAAGGGGGTACATGCATTTTGGTTACATAATTTGCTTTTGTACAGTTTGAGTTGAAGTTTTAAGTGTGCCCTTCAGCCAGTTAGTGTGCATTGTACCCATCTCCTCCCCCACCAACCTACTTGATTTCCCTTGCATTTTACTTTCATATGTGCCCATAAGTATTGATCAATTAGTTTCAATTTGGTACTGAGTACATGTGGTGTTTGTTTTTCCATTCTTGCTATACTTCACTAAGAATGGCCTCCAGTTCCGTCCAGATTGTTACAAAAAATACTTGATCTCCTTTCTTTTTTTTTTTTTTTGTTTTTTTATGGCTGAGTAGTGCTCTATGGTTTACATATATACCAAACAATAAAATAAGTTTCAATGAACTAATCTACCCAGACTAACTGGCACAATTAGAACATTAGTAAACCATAAGGGCTAAATTGATGGCTGCTATGTTCATGATTTAGTTCTAACTTCCCACGCCTAGCTGGTGCCACTACCACACAGGCTGGTTGGCAAGAGTTTATGGGGATTGAGTACGCCAGTCTGTTATCAGCTTTTGACCACGTTGCACTGTGTTTCTGTTTGAAGTGGAATTTGTGAATAGTTGCACAGCTCAGCAGTATTTTTTAATTCTCTCTGCTTAATAGCCCATCAAGTCAAAGAAGACCAAGAAAGCACTGAAGGAAGAAAATCAATTTTTTAATGAGGATTGAGAATTGCAATATTATGTTGTTTCTGCTAAAGATAAGATGATTTTCTTGCTTTGTGATATTGTCTTGCAATATCAACCTTAAAGAAATTCAGTGCTTATCAGGATTGTAACACTTATAAGGACCACAAATACTTTAAATTAGAGGGAGAGGCATGACTGAAAGGTTATATTGCAGAAATTAAAAGATGAAAAGTAAAACCAAAGACAATTCTTTCAAGCAGCAATAAGACCTGGAAATAATGCCACTGAAGCAACTTATAAAGTAGCTTATATACTTGGAGGAAAAAGAAAGCCATTCAGCGATGTTGAAATTGTGAAAGAATGCATTGTCGAAGTTGTAGGATGCTTGGACACCAATAACATTTCAAAGTACAAACAACTGCCTCTTTCAAGGTGAACTGTAACTTATCAGCGGCGTGAATTAACCTTCAACTTAGCAGAACAGCTTCATGCAATGCTTTTGAACACATATATTTTTAAATTGCTTTGGATGAATCAACTGATGCTACTGACTCTGCACAGTTTTTTTTTATTTTTTTTTTATTTTTTTATTATTCCAAGGTATTGTGAGGGTACAAATATTCTAGTTACACTTTATGTCTTTGCCTCACCAAAATGCAGGTTAAAGGCATGCCCTTCCCTCCCTTTAGTGCTCCCTGTGTCCTTTAGTTGTAGATTTGCCCCCCATCCCCCTAATCCCTAGAGAGTATTTCTGCCATGTGATCACCCTAGTGTTGATCAGTTAGTACCAATTTGATGGCAAGTACAAATGGATCCC
>CAUYSK010063280.1:0-15221 GCA_963575035.1 Avahi laniger | reverse complement strand
GCCTGGCTGGTTCTCCCAGGAAGGCAACCCTTGAGCTGAATCTGCACGGAGAAGTGGGAGTTACCCAGGTGACTGTCAGTGTGGGGGAGGTGGGGATCAGCTTCCAGGCAGGCAGGAGGATGGGAGCAAAGGCTCAGGAGCAGAAATGGGGGAGGGGAGTTTAAGTCAACTGTGGCCTTTTATATATCATTTTTTTTTTTTTTTTTGAGACAGAGTCTCACTTTGTTGCCCCGGCTAGAGTGAGTGCCGTGGCGTCAGCCTAGCTCACGGCAACCTCACACTCCTGGGCTCAAGCAATCCTACTGCCTCAGCCTCCCAAGTAGCTGGGACTACAGGCATGCGCCACTATGCCCGGCTAATTTTTTCTATATATTTTTAGTTGTCCAATTAATTTCTTTCTATTTTTGGTAGAGACGGGGTCTCGCTCTTGTTCGGGCTGGTCTCGAACTCCTGAGCTCAAACAATCCGCCTGCCTCGGTCTCCCAAAGTATATATCGTTTTGACTGCTCTGTGGAGAGTGGGTTAGAGGAAGACCAGAGATCACAGAGAGACTCAGAGGCCTCAGTTAGGAGCTTGGATTTTATCCTGGGGCAGAGGGGAGCTACGATGTTGGGAGATCACTCTGGGGCATTGTGGATGGTGGATTTGTGGATGGTGGGTTTGAGGGCCAGGCCACAGGCATGGAGGCCAGTTAGGAGGCTGTTCCTAAGACGGGTTGAGAGAGAGGGGCTTGACTGCAACAGGGACGGGGAGGAGGGGATGCTTTGAGAAATAATTGAGAACATGTCAGCACTTACAGACTATGTGAACTTCGAGAGGGAGGGGGAGTCCAAGATGTCTGCAGCTTGTCCCTCATGACGCTGGGTAGATGGTTGTGCCACTGGTTGAGTTAGGGGATGGAGGGGAAGAGCAGGTCTGGGGCAAGGATGAGGGGTCCAGTTTGGGACAGGTGTGGAGAAACAGAAGACAAGTGACTATATGGGTCCATGCTCAGGAGAAAGGCTGGGGATTGAGAGTAATGTTTTGGGTTTTTTGAGTCATCATTAGAGAGGATGAGATTAAGCAGGGACACTGTGTAGAAGATTTACTAACAGAAACAGTAGGTCCCGGCTAGAACTTGGAAAAGAGTCAGTGAGTGAGATGGAGAAGGAGTGGTTGGGAGGCAGGAGAAGGGCGAGGAGAGTGGAGACATGTCTGCCCAGGAGAGCATCTGGAGGAAGCAAGTGCTCGACAGTGTCAAAGGCTGCAGGAGCGACTATGAGAGAAGGAACAGAAAGTGTCTGTTGGCCTTGGTACTGAGGAGGCCACTGGAGACATGGCAGGGGCAAGTGGTTTTGGGGGTGGGATGTGACAGCAGCCAAATTGTTGGCCACTAAAGGCTGAATGGCTGGTGAGGACTAGGAGTTAGTGAGTACAAGTGACATTTTCACAAGTTCAGATGACAGGGCAGTAGAGATCTTTAGCAGATGAGGGGTCAAGAGAGATGGGGCCGGATGGTGGTTTGCGGCCGGCCCACTGGGCGCCTTGGATTCCAGACACAGTGACCGTGTTGTGGGTACTGATGGCTTTACGTGGTCTCCAAGTTCTCGCAGAGGTGTATTCGCAGGGGTCTACCGGATGCCTGGGCATCTCCTCTGACATTCGGCTCAGGGAGTGCCTTCTGGACGACCAGAGGCCGCGGGGGTGGAAATCCAGCCACCTGGGGCTGGGGAGATGTTCTCCTGAGAAGGTAGATACAATCGCTTTTTTAAAAAATTATAGTAAAATACACATAAATTTAACATCTTAACCATTTGTAAGTGCGCGGTTCAGTGGCGTTAAGTGCATTCACACCGTTGTGCAGCCATCACCACCACCCATCTCCAGAGCCTCTTCATCGTCCCAAACTGAACTCTGTACCCACTGAACAATGACTCCCCATTTCCTCCTGCCCCAGTCCCTGGCGACCACCATTTACTTTCTGTCTCTGTGAATCTGACTGCTCTGGGGACCTCATGTAAGTGGACTCGGTCGATCCCGCCAATTACTTTTGTGGCAGCAGTGATCTAAGGGATGGCTAAGGTCAAAAACAGGCTGAGCCTGAAAAAATGAGTTTCTTAGGTCCGCGGAATCATCTGCTGTCATCCAGGATGAGGGAGCTATGTTCGAACTGCGAGTGTTAGGAGACAGTGAGCTCGGCTTGAGAGGGTGGAATGTGACTGCTTAATACTGAATTGATCTTAGGTCTCATGAATAGAAGTGCAATGTTTAGAAAAAGGAAGGTGACGTTTCTTCTGTCATTTGTGTGGATCAAACCATGCCTAAGACCTCAATTTATTGGATGTGTCCACAGGAAGGCAGCCAGGTGCTGGGGGGGAGGGGACTGGTGTGTATGTCCTGTGAAGAATGGCTGGGCCGATCGGGGCATGGAGAAGAGAAGACCCAGGAGAAGGGGGTCTCTGTAAATCTCCAAAGGGCTGCCACAGCAAGAAAGAATAGGCAGGGTCTGGGTGCTGCACAAGCTTGCCTACCTTAGTGTTTGGGGTTGACCCATTCTCTCTTCCCCCCAGCCTCCCTAGCCACCTGCCCAGATGTCCCATCCTTTAGATCTCTGCTTAGATTCACCCACCTTCCCCTGCCTGTACCCTCTAGGCAGCCTTCCCTAATCCTTTGGTCTACAGAGAGAAATGGAAGCATTCTTTTGGCCCTTAACCAAATACTTCTCAGGATGTTCATTTAATGTGCTAGCTGTGTGACCTTGAGCAAGTCCCTTAACCTCTCTGAGCAGGGATGAGGAGCCCATAAACATTTTTATTTTTTCCTGAGTTGGTTGTCTTGCCAAAACAAACAAATAAACAAAAATGGTTGTTTCCTACTGTCTCTCTGACTCAGAAAAATAAACATGATAATAGTACCTACTTTCCAGGGTCACTGTGAACATGGAATAAGATAATGCACATGGAAGGACTTGGCCCAGTGGCTGACACCTGGTAGGTGCTCTATAGGTGGTGGCTGCTATCTGTTCTGATTAATGGCTTTGTGTCTGCAAGCCTTATTTCCTTGTGAGTCTGTGAACTCCTCATGATGGTGTGTGTGTGTCTCTGCCCCTGTCTCCCACACAGACCAGTGCAGTAGACTGACAGTTAGTGACTTTTACCTCTGTAGTCTGTTTTCCACTGTCCCACTTCTGCCATCACTTTTCTCTGGGAACCTCCTCTCTGTCATCCTCCTGGTGGGTTGTCAGTTAAGGTGCCCACTACTCCCACCCATCCCTGCCCCACTGACAGGTAGGCATGTGACCTGGACTCCCCTGACGGTAGAACCCCATCGTCCAGCAACAGGGATTGGTTCAAGAGGTGGGCACAGAACCCGAGCAGGACCAATCAGACTCTTTCCTGAATTGACATGTGGATGCTAGGAGGAAGAAGCCCCGTTCCTCTCGGGGCCCAAAGCTGGATACTATGGGCTGGAATGTGCTGACGAGCCATCTTTCCCACTTAGTCTGAGAAGCTAAGCGAGGCAATAGCGAGGAGAAGAGTTTAGAGAGCGTCCCAGCAGCATTACATCCCCATTTTGGTTCTCACGGCCTTGGTTGCTAAAGTCCCTCTTTCGGTCTTCTGAGCTGCAATAGCATCCTACCCATCTATCAGAGCCAATTAATTCCCCATATTGTTCCAACTCGTTTGATGGGGTTTCTGTCTCAGGCAACCAATAGGAACCTGACAAATGCACTCAGGAAATACCAAATGAACTGACTAAGTGATTGACTAACTGAATTCCCAGATGGGGTAGCATGCCCCAAAATCCTGAAGCTGGAGGTTCGGGAGCCACTGCCTTGTGGCCATGGGAGCGGGGGTGGAATTTGGGAGGTTATTGTAACAGGCCAACTTGGGTTTGGGCCCCAGCTTTGCCATTGGCTAGCTGTGTGATCTTGGGTGAGTTACTTGCCCTCTCTGAACTTGAGATTTCTCACCTGTAAAATTGGTAAAGTAATCGTAACTGTGCAGGTTTGCTTCGAGGATGGAATGAGACAGGGAACAGGAATCACCAAGCATAGTGCTGGGGTTGGGGGCGGGGCAGACAAGAGCTGTAAGACTGGTAAAAAATAGTAGCTGTTTGTATTAGGCTGCAATCCAGTATGGCCAACAGCACAGGATGGAGATTGATATGCAGCTCAAGAGAGAATAAAGATTCAATCTGCAGGCTGAACTCTCAGAAGCAGTGGGTCCCGGCCCAGGACAGAAGTGCTGGGGCAAGAGTGAGCACGTCTGGGCTGCAGAGAGGTGACAGAGATGGTAGGGAGGCCGGCACTTAGGTAGTAATGGAGTTGCAAGGAGCTGGCTCTAATGCCAGCTTTTCCACTGACCATATGACTCATCAAATCATCCCAAGCCTCAGTTTCCCCATCTTTGCCTACCTTCCTGATAGCTGTCTTAAGGGCTAAATAAAACAGTCCATGTAACATGTTAACACAGGACTTAGTGGGCATTCAGTAAATACTGCTATTATTATTGATATCTGGGGCTCAGGTAAATTTTCTGAACACAAAGGTTGTGTACCGTAGGCAAAGTTTTCACGAGAAAGTCCCCACATAAAGGGGTTACAGAGAGTCATATCTGAGTCGCCAAGGAAAGGCCGTTTCAAAAATGACAGAGCAATATTTGTCCTGTGGCTGGACCGTGGTGGGGTTCACACTGGGGACATGTCTGAGGACAGTTTTGTCATCTCTGCCATAATCTTCCCAGCCAAGTCAAGTTTCTCGAAGGTTTTCTGCACTGGCGGCTTCCACTTCCCACCTCCTCACTTCCTACTCGCTCCCTGAACCTCATAACCTGTGTCTGCTGGCATCGCCCGCGCTGAGCAGGACATCGTTCTTGCTGACGCCGGCAGACACTTTTCTTCCCTGGTCCATGGCGATGGCTTTGTGGTGCCTGACCCTGCCGAGCTCTCCTAGCTGCTGGGCACCCTGCCCTCTGTGGCCTCGTGACCCCGGTCTCTCCTGATCCTCTTCCCCTCTCTGGCTGCTGCTTCTCGGTTGGCTCCTGGGGTTCGTCTCTTTTCCCTGGTCCCTGAAATGTTGAGTTCTCCAGATCCTCACCCGGACTCTCTGCTCGCTCCACGCACCTTCCCGCTCTCGCGCTTTCCCTAGAAGTCCTTGACTTCTGATTTGCTGTCTCCACGTGAGACCTTTTCAGGACTTCAGACCATATAGCCACTTGCCTGCTGGACATGTCCACAAGGTTGCCTCGCAGGCACCTCAAACTCAGTGTGCCCAAGTTGGCACCTATTATCTCTCCCTGAAATGTATCCCCTTTTGCCTTCCCGATCTCAGAGAATGGCGCCCTCCATACCTCCACGCACGCCGCAAACTTGAGCTCATCCTAGACTTTCGCTCTCTGCCTCATTCATCACTAAGTCCTGTTGCTTCTGCCCCCTCGACGTGGGGTCCACAGGTTTCTTCCTCTTCCTGCGTCTGCGCCTGCGAGCCCCTGTTAGCCAATGGCCTCCTGATGGATCTGCCAACCTTCAGACCTGCCCTGCGGAGGCCACCGTGGCTGGTATCAGCTGTCCGATCTACCCGTTTACGACCATCCGTGGCTCCCCTGTCCCTTCCAGGAGGTCCAGTCTCCCTGGTTTGGCACACGCGTCTCTCCAGGAGCTGGCCCTTGTCTAGCTCTCCAGCCTCGTCTCCCTCCGTGGTTCTTGCTCTCTAGGCCTCTGCCACGCTGAGCCGCTCGCAGCTCCCGCCTCGCCGCCCTCCTTGCACTTGTTCTCCTCTGCCTGCGATGCTTCTCTTCCTTCGCTTCTTGAGGCCAAGCGGCAGACCTCCTGAAACATTCTCCCAGGTGTGCGGTCCCTCCTCCGCACCCCCACAGAGCCCTCGGCTGCCACAGGTACACGCTTGCCGCGCTGCGTTGTCAGCATGAATCCTACTCTCCTCCCAGGCTGCGCTGCTGGAGAGCAGACCCCGGACCGGGCGCCTCTGTGCAGCTGGCCATCGTCAGTTCCCCAGGTATGTGTTGTGAATATCGAGTGAATCACTCAAATATTTATTTGTTTTACATCTTTATTAGACAAAATATTTTGAAGATGAACCTAAAATGGAAAAAGCTGAAGGCAGGGACCATGATATAAAGCTCTGGGTACCCCCAGCGCATACCCTGGGCCCTCACACCCTTCCCTGGACCTCTCACGCTCAGACTCCGCTCTCCCCAGGGAAGAGCTGTATGCGAAGCCCCACTGTGTGACCTGACCAAGCACTCGCCCTCTCTGCGTCTCTGCTTCCTCTTTGGAAAGGGGGTTGTTGGGATATTGCAGGGAATTGATACTTAGCAGAGTCCTTTCATGCACAGAACCCCCCAGTTCGTCTACCAACAGCACGAGGAACAGTGTTGTCATCATCCTCCTGCCTTCTGGGGAATGTCGGGTCTCCCTTACTCCTCAATTCCCCTGTCCCTTAAACCTCTCCCGTTCTTCTGCTCTCCACCCTGGTTCCTTGCAGCCAGGATTTAAGCTGCTCTCTAAATTCTCTCAGCTCACAAGCAAGATCCCACTTCCCTCTCCAAGTCCTGCCTCGTCTCTCCTCTTTCCACAGCCAAACTTACTCCAAGAGTCACCCATTCCCTGCCTCTCCTTCCCTGCTCTCACACGTTCCTCTTCCTCTTGCAATCTGGCATCCGCCTCCACCACGCCCTGGGAAACCTTTAAATGCCAAGCACACCCGTGACCTCTAAGATGCTCAATCCACGGGTCACATCTGAGCCCTGACCTGACTTGTCTTCCCGCCGTGTCTGGGCAGTCGGCTGCCTGGCTCCCCTCTGCCTCGGGGACGCCAGCGTCCTGGATTTCACTCCTGGCTCTCAGCTTCCTCTGCCCACTTGCCACGCTGCCCAGCTTTGGACGCTGGAGTTGCTCAACACTCAGTTCTAGGTCCTTTTCTTTCTCACTTCTCTCTTCCCACTCGGTTGCACCACCTTCCCTGGTGATTGCAGCTCCTACCCACGTGGCCCCTAGTCCTACATGTGCGTCCCCAGCCTGGATCCTCCTCTGACCCCAGACTTGTGGATCCTCCTGTCTCCTGGGAGGCTCACATTCAAAACGGAACTCGGGGCATCTCCTAAACGCTTTGCTATGTTCTAAAGGTTGGTGCTCCACAAAATTCCTATGTTGGGACCAAATACCCAGTGTGATTCTATGAAGAGATGGAGCATTTGGGAAGTGCTGAAGTCAGGAGGGCTTCACCCTCACGAATGGGACTACAAGAAGCCCGAGGGAGTTCCCTTGCACCTTTCACCATGTGAGGACACAGAAGATGCCATCTGTGAGGAACAGGCCCTCGCCAGACACCAAATCCGCTGGTACCCTGATCTTGGATTTTCTGGCCTCCAGAACTGTGAGCAATAAATTTCTATTGTTTGTAAGTGACCCAGTCTAGGGCGTTTTGTTGTAGCAGCGCACATGTGCTAAGACACTCTTCCCCGCTCTGCGTTCCGTGTCTTGGCCACTCCCCCTGAGACCTCTGGGACTCTTCCTTTATAGCTTCTTCCCTTCACTGCCCCCACCTGGAATGCGCCTCGTTCTGCCTCCTGGATATTTCGCCTGTCTCTGTTCCCCGCTGCCACCGCCTCTGTGCCAGGCACCCTCATCTCTCAACCAGGCACGAAGACCCCACCGTGTGCTCTGGGTCTCCCATACATTCTCCCCACGGTGCCACAGTGTCTTCAAGACCTGCTCAAAACCCCTCTCTGGTCCACATTTTCTGAAGCCCCAGGTTCCCCCCCTCCAACACACACAAATCCCCGAGGCCTGGTCCTGACCCTCTCTCCTCACGTCCCTTACTTTCTGCCCGCAGTCACGCTGGAGTTGCGCGTGCTTCTTGCCTCTTGACTTTTTTTGTTTTACTTTGCACTTGCTGTTTCCTCTGCCCGGGGCATTCTTGTTCCTTCTTCACCCAGCTAACTTCTACTCACCCTTGAGGTCTTGGCTTAAATTTTAAGCCTCTAGAGAGTCACCCCCCCAAGACTAGGTTATACCCCCTGCTATTTGTAATAATGTGATATCTGCGTTCCCTGCTGGCATGCCGATGCCTTGAATTGACTGCATACAGGTGCTTAATAAATATTAATACTTAATTGACAACTGATGGAGTTCAGGGTGGCTAAACACCTTGCTTGAGGTCACACAGCTCATCAGCAGCAGGGCTCATGTTAAACCTTTAGGCTGGTTTTGGTGCCTCCGCCGTGGGCTCCACCGCCCACAGATCCCCCCTCGTCCAGGCAGTAATCACTCCTCATGGCAGCTGTGTGTCAATGGCCCGTCTTCCCTGCTAGAGCAGACGCCACACTCTCTTATTCATTCTTGCGTCCTCCCCTGGCGTGGGGTGGGAATGGAGTACTGAGAATGCTTGTTGATCAACTCTCTATTGGTGAGTCCCCCAAACTCTTTCAGCTCTGACTTCCTACCAAACACCAATTTTATTCCTTAGCCCAGCTATGGTTTCTGCCTCATTTAGATGTATTTATTTATTATTATTTTTTTTTTCTTGAGACAGGGTCTTGCTCTGTTGTCCCTCGTAGAGTGCAGTGGCGCCATCATAGTTCACTGCAGCCTCAAACTCCTGGGCTCAAGTGATCCCAAGTATCTGGGACTACAGGCGCAAGCCAGAACACCTGGCTAATTTTTCTATTTTTAGTAGAGATGGGGTATCACTCTTGCTCAGGTTGGTCTCCAACTCCTGAGCTCAAGCGATCGTCCCACCTCGGCCTCCCAGAGTGCTGGGATTACAGGCGTGAGCCACAGTGCCCGGGCTTTTTTATTTTCATGCTAAGTTAACTCTTTGAAATAAACTTTCACTAAAATAGAATAAATCAGTGAATAATTGAAGATAGCACAAAAAGAAATAA
Source organism: Avahi laniger (assembly GCA_963575035.1). Taxonomy (NCBI): domain Eukaryota; kingdom Metazoa; phylum Chordata; class Mammalia; order Primates; family Indriidae; genus Avahi; species Avahi laniger. The sequence continues at coordinate 6,339 of CAUYSK010063280.1, read as the reverse complement.
AACAAAAAATGTAAAATATAAGAGGCTAGAAGTGGTCGAGGCAAAGTTTGACTCCGTGTAGAATCTGGGGTTGAGCTGTCTGCGGGTCACCACCTCCCACACAGTTGTGCCCTTTTGGTTCTTGAGCCAATCTCCCCGCTGCCCCCACCCTCCCGCCCCCTTGTCTGGGCTCCGTCCTGTCTAGAGGGCACTTGTCACTCTTGGGCAGACTGTCTTCCTTTCCACACCCTGGTGGGCAAATCTGGGGTAATACTTTTAAGGGACTTGGGGTCTGGCTTAGTCCATTTCGTGTTGCTATAACAGAATACCACAGAGTAGGTAATTTATAAAGAAAAGAAATTGATTTCTCACTGTTTTGGAGGCTGGAAAGCCCAATATCAAGGTGCCAGAATCTGACAAGGGCCTTCTTCCTATATCATCCCATGGCAAAAGGAGAGAGGGCAAGAGAGATTGAACTTGCAGCCTCAAGCCCTTTTATAATGAGCATCCACAGCAAGCATTGATCCACCCGTGAGGGAGGAGCCCCCCTGAATTAAACACCTTCCATTAGGCTCCCCCTCCAACACTGTTGCACTGGGGATTAAGTTTTCAACATATGCTTCTTGAGGGACATATTCAAACCATAGCCAGGTCCCAGAGAGAGGGAAGGGTGGACAGTGGAGTTCTGTGTTTATCCCACAGACACGGGTTGTGCTGGTACTGGTCGAGTATGTGCGCTTTCCCCAGCGAGCTGCACAACCTTGGCGGGGCTGCATGCCCCCTCTGGACATGCAAGGAAAGGAGCAGGGGCTGGAGGCTGGACCACTGGGAAGTGAGGGCAGTGAGGGCTGAACTGACCGGGAGGGAAGCCGGCAAGACCGAAGCTGCGCTCAGGAGGAAAGGCAGGACAGGGGGCTGAGGCTGCACCGAACAGCAGGTTCTTGTCAAACACACAATTTAATTCTGAGGCTATATTCCTTGTGCCTGGGAGATTTTCAGCTTGCAATAGTGTCATTTACAGATGGATTTGCAGCGGCAAATTACAAGTTTGTAAGCAACAGCTTCTCTGACGCCTCGAAGAAAAAAAGCCTTATCCCTCTGCAAATTATAAATTCATAACTAACAGTGTTAGCCAACTGAATGCAAAACAAATTCATTACCAAGGACGTTATCCCATTGAATACCAAGTGAATGAACTTCGCAGGGTTTCGTGAAGATTGGGGACGTGTTGGGAGATGGAAACAAAACAGCACTCCCCCAGTTTCCTCCTCTTTGTGTCCTTCGGGCTCCCCCTCAAGCCAGCCCAGAGTGTGGGCACAACTCGAGAGAGGGCCATGCTTGGATCGAAAGGTCACGGTGGTGATGGTGACAATGATGATGGTGGGGATGGCGGAGCACCGAAAGAGATGGTCACCCTGCTAACTCGTGTGCCTCTTTTATGTGATTATCAGAATTGCTGTGGGGTCCTCTTAAGACGCTATCCCGTGACAGCGTCCATGCTTGTGAGTGGCAGGACACCCCTGAAAGGGGGAATCACCCCCATCGTTAGCCATGAAGGAAGAGGCAGGGCCCCGGAGCAGAGGCCAAAGCGAGAAGACGGATCTAAATTTAGGCGTCAGATCGGGGTTTCCCTGTGTCTCCTCAGAATGTTCCTCTTTTGGACCAGAATTCAGGGTGCAGAAACATCTGGATGGATGCTTCTGGGTAGCGGGTGTGGAGCCAGTGCCCACGCGTGCAGACAGCTTGGGGTCTGTGGTGGGAAGGCGTGGGCCACACTCTGCAACCCCGATTGTGCAGTTCCCTCTGACTCTATGATGTGGTCCCAATTTGTGATCCCTGAAATTTGCTTTTATTTGTTTATGTATTTTTTTAAAAAATTAGAAAATGAAATTGAAAAAAAACTTTAAAATATACAAGTCACCCTTAATTTTCTCTACCAGTAATAGCCGCCTTGGGATGGTTCAGCCCTGAAACTCGGCCCCTTCTCCAGTTCTCACAGAAAATCCATTCATTCAGAAACTCTGAGCATTCAGCAGACCCGACTGAAGATTTGGTGCGGGGGAGAAGAAGACATGGCACATACGGTAGCCACAGAAGCGACTTCAGAGAAAGGGCAGGGATCCATCTCAGCGATTCAAAGGCCTTTCCCTCCCCCATCCCACCAGGGAGTTTCCCTGACGTCTGCCCCCACCTCGGCTTCTCTCCTCCACGTTGACCTCTTTGGCTGTCATTTCTCCTCTGATGGTCTCGCCTCTCTCTGCCATCTTCCCCAGGAGCAAAAAAAGCCCCACTCCTTGTCTCATGCTGAGCGGTTTACAAATCATATGTCTAAACACTGGACCAAAGTTTTTCCCCGAAGACGGTTTCCGGTCTAAAAATTTCTATGCCAACTGTTAAAATAAAATATTTCCTCTTGTTTCATGAACACATTTATATTTTTAGAAAGAGGGGATTATTTTATAAATGCTGATGAAACCTGCTTTTGTTCATTAACAATATAGAGTCAGAATATTTTCGTGTCAGTAGATAAATCCACAGTTTCTGTTTTAAGGGCTGCGTATTAGTCCATATCATTTCTTTAAACAATCTCTCTCTTTTTTTTTGCTATGCATTTAGGTTCTTTCAGATGATTGCTCTTATAACACCCACACATCATCTTAGCAAATTTATCTGATTATTTCCAGAAAAATAATTAGATACATTTGCAAAGGTTTTTGTTACATTGTTACGCTCCTCCTGAGAGAGCTCACGCCAGTTCATGCTCTTGTCAGCAGCTCGTGTTATTGTCCCAAGTGCTATAAACGCTCCGGCTTTGTCTCGGCTGCACCTGGAGGCATTAAGGAAAGCACTACCGAGGCCAGTTTGGTGGCAACAATGACAACTAAGGAGAGATCCCCCAAAGGATGCAGAACCCCAGGGGGCAAGAACGGGCCAGGAGATCCCGCTGCCCCACACCTGCGCAGGTTCTTTCGAGACCTCCCCGGAAGGGGTTGAAATTGATGCTCGATTGACTTGGTGAAGGAAGCCCTCATTTGCCTGCAGTGACGGCGGAGAGGAGCGCATGCTGGCGAAGGCGTGATGTGTGGTCCTGACGGCGTGCTATTAGTGAAGGTGAGGGATGGTGGTGACAGGTCACAGTGTGGTGATGGTGAGGACAGTGGCAATGATAGAGACGGTGGCGGTATTCACAGTGGGATGTGGTGGTAGTGGTGGTGGCGACGGTGGTGACAACTGATGATGGAACGGTGATGGTGACGGTGGTGGGAACAGAGAGCAGAATTGATGAGGGAGATGGTGCTGGTGGCATTAGTGGTAGGTGGCAGGAACGGTGCTGGCGACAGTGCTGGTGACAGTGGGCGCAGTGTGACGGTAGAAGAGGTGGTGGCGGAGGAGGTGGAGGTGGCGGTGATGGCACTGGCTGTGGGGCAGCGCGGCAGTGTAAGACGCGATGGAGGCGGAGGCAGCGTGGCAGCGGGTGGCAGTGGTGGAGTGCTGAGGACATAGTAGAGGACTGAAGGAGACACGAAGGGAGGAGAGGCTGTCTCGGGAACGTGAGGAAAGGAAGCAGCGTGCTCTAGACTTGGGACGGTGCGGAGACCCGCAGGCCAGAGGGGACGGTGGGGGAGAAATTCAGCAGGGGCGGTGCTGGGAAGGGTCTTGCAAGTGTCGAAAGGAACAGGGATTCCCGGAGGGCAGCTCGGAGAGACATTATGGACCCCGGGAGGGGGACGGGCCAGAGCTGGACAGCCTGCACGACGGAGGAGGAGAGTATGGGGAGCTGGGCTGTTGGCCCCACTGCTGGCCTCAAAGGGGACAGACGGAGGGCTGGGCTCCCTCAGCGTGGGCAAGTGTCCCAGGTCTGTTGGCCGCATAGAAGAAGGTGCGAAGGGCCCGTGCCACTCTTAGAGCCCGTGGGCAGGGGGAGGACCCCACGCCCTCCACTGCTGCACCGGCAGCTCCTACAGTAGCCTTTGCGAGGGAGAAGAGTCCGGAACATGGCCCAGAACTCCAGCTCCCGCTTCTGTCCCCTGCTGCCTGCCTCTCGCAGCTCCCCAGATCTCAGCAGCACTTGCTGGGAAGAGCCCCGTCCCCACTATTCCAGGAACAGCTTCAGTGTGTGCACAGGAGGCAGGATTCCATCTTCCTGGGCAGGGATGCCTGAGAAACTTGAGGGAGGCGGGAGGCGGGAGAGGAGCAGACAGCATCCTGGGCATCGAGGGGTTAATCCACCCCTAAGAGGGGGCTGGGTCTCTCCCCTCAGTCTGCCCCCTGCCCTCCCCACTCCTCCACAGAAGCCTCGGAGCCAAGCAGGGGTCTCACCTTAGGGGAGGGAGAGACATTTTTTTCTCTTATTTTAATGGTGCTGGTGATCTCACAAGGTTTCCATGGTGACAAGACCAAGGAGCCAGGGGGACTTGGTGAATTAGGCCACACAAACCCACCTCCCAGAATCTTCTCCCGGACTCCGGGCTTGGGGAGAAGGACTCCAGGTAATCAGTGAGCTTGCAGGAGAAGGCAGGGTGGGGGCTGGAGCGTGGTGGGCCAGACCTGGAACAGAAGCCTGTGCTGCCCCCTTTCCTTCCTGCGCCACCGCGACCAGCCTGAAGAGTTCCCTACCGCTGAGTGTGGCCCCTCGCAGGGACATCTGTATGGTCACGGGGCGCCCATAGGAGGACAGTTCTGGTCCCAAGATAGGAGGCCTCCGTAGGGTAACTCTGGGCACCGCGGCAGTGAGCCACAGAGCATGGGGCTGAGCTTGAAACCAGAAGGCCCTGAGCGCCGGCTCGGAGTCCGGGCTGGCCCTCTAAAGCTCGCTTTTCTCAGGAGCGGCCAGGGCCTGAGAACACAGGACTGTGGAATCCAGGTGACTGGGGTTTGCATCCAGGTGTAAATAATGTCTGTGCCCTGTGGGTGCGGATCACAGGAGACATCGTCGGGAAAGCACCTAGTAGGTGCTCCGTATATATTGGCTTCCTCCCTCCTCCCCACCACTCAGCAGCCACAGCCTGCCTGAGAGGTTTGAAGCCCCGCGTCGCCCTCATTAATTTCCAGCTTTCAGGCACTGAATCATTTGATCCTCACATAATTCAGTGACTAAAATACCCCCACACATTGTCCTAAAATTCTATCACGGAAGCTCCGTTGCTTTGCACCAGCCTTCCTCTAAATGGCAACATTTCACCTGGGAAGCAGTTGTCCTGTCCCTGGGCAGGGGCAGTGGGGCGGGGGCTTGGGCAGTGAGGGCCCTGAGTGAGGGTTTTGTTGTTTGTTTGTTTTTATTTTGGTGCAGATGGGGCCTGGGAGTGAGGGCAAAAGAGAAAGTGGGGGAGGGCGGGGAAGGAGAGAGTTTGCTACCCTGAAACGTTGGCCAGCTGCCTCAGGCATCTTTGGCCATGGCCTTCTCTGAGTGTGAGTGCCAGAAAATGCAACGATTACCCCTTGTGTCATGAGCCGTACCCGCACGTCATGCCATGCTCACGCCACGGATGAAGGAGAAATCTACAAACTTCACTTCTTGAGAACGGGCCCTGGGAGCTTTGCGGCCAGCGTCTATGCACCGCAGCCCTGCCAGATGCCCCCAGGGAAATCGCACCACCCCAAGCAAGACAGGGCCCAGTTGCCAGGAGCCTGGAGACCGAGAGCTGAGGAGTGAGCTCCTGACCTGGAGTGGAGCTTGGAGGCTGGCTGGGTGTGCCCTTTGCCGTGGCCAGGTTCTCTTGGGCATCTGCTTTAATGAATCCAGAAGAGCAATTTGTAATCAGCCCAGCGGATGTTCAAGACGCTCTTTCAGCTGGAATCTCACTTGCTGGAGTCTGTGCCCCGTGGTGGATGACAGTTCTCTGTCGTTGCCTGCCTGGTACCCCCTGCAGCCTGGAGCCCCAGCAGGCAGGTACTGCCCCTGCGTGAGTCCAGGCTCAGAGAACCATTTGGAACTGCCCGCGCCCCACTGCCCTGAGCAGCTGTCTGCCAGGGCTGCTGGGAACCAGGCCCAAAGGGCTGCATGTTCCCCCAAAAGGGCAGCTCCCAGCCCAGCTGTTACCAGCTGGGGAAGATGTTCCAGGATACCCTCTTCCTCTCCCTTTCTCAGCTCCCGCCAGGGCTAGAGTGAGTGCCATGGCGTCAGCCTAGCTCACAGCAACCTCAGACTCCTGGGCTCAAGCCATCCTCCTGCCTCAGCCTCCTGAGTAGCTGGGACTACAGGCATGCACCACCATGCCCGGCTAATTTTTTCTATATATTTTTAGTTGTTCGATTAATTTCTTTCTATTTTTAGTAGAGACGGGGTCTCGCTCTTGTTCAGGCTGGTCTCGAACTCCTGAGCTCAAACAATCCACCCGCCTCGGCCTCCCAGAGTGCTGG